>JAJIYU010002068.1:0-32411 GCA_030144865.1 Tinospora cordifolia | reverse complement strand
TATTAATAATAATTTAAAAAATCAATGATGGCCATCACCCATCATATCTTTTATTTTACACACGTTGCTATAAATTCGTTGGCCTAAAGGACTTGCAAAAGAGAAGCAACACAATTTTACATAAATTATGATGATAATACAAGGGCCCCATTAGTGATTTGTTTTATATAAAAACTTTTAAAAAGTTAAAATAATAATAAACTCATTTTTTTTGTCCTGTGGTTTAAAATAATATATAATTGGAGCCAGAGTTGTACTTTGGCTCCACATTTCTGTTTTGGGCTTAGTTTAATTTATTTTATTACTTTTTACCTACAATCTTTCTTACTGGATAAGGAAAATTACGTTTTTACATAAAAATTTTAAATATTACTAAAATGTGGCATGTATCAAAAAAATAAAATAATAAAAATTTAATACAAAAAGTATTTGAATTCATGAATAGAAACAATTCCAAATGACAGTCTTGTTGATATTGATCGTTATATTCGTGATCACATCAAAAATAAAAATGTGAAGTAAATAAACAAGCAAAAATTCATATTCACAAACATATAAACTAAACAAGTGATGAACACTTCAAAATCACGTTTGCAAAAGAATACAATCAGCATATTGATTGCAAAGTGAAAATCCAGAAAAGTAGAAATCAATAAAATCCTAAAAGTTTAGAAAATTCTGTGCAACCGCTATTCTAAAAAGTAATATTCCAAGGTTAATTCACAGTCATATTTCATTACATTATACCAAATTTGTTGTTGATAATGCATGCTTGCAGTTATTTAATGTTAATGGCATATTGTGCATCAAATTACTTGACGAAATTTCTTATAGAGTCATTACTATATAACATATTAACCTGAGTCGTATTTCTTGTGCATACAAAAATTGTGAGTTTCAGATAATGTGTTGGGACCCCTTTTGAAATCACATGGGTGGCCTAACCGGCAGAATAGTCAAATAAGTCTACTTCTCAATCAAACTTGCTGACTATTGTTAAGCCTTACCATCCAAATATTTATAGTATTTAGAGTGCAACAATAACAAGTTAAGTAGACTAACATAACAACAGCAGAAGTCTTTAACATTGATTACATTACTAGAGTAAGGTTTAACTTTATATTTTTTAAAATTTATACATAATGATTTAAAATATCAAAATAGCAAAATAACAAAACAATCTACGAGGGATAGGTTGAAAAAGATTATGCTACAGCAGACAGTCCTGAAATGTTAAGAGTAGTGAGTTCGATATCTACGTGGGCCCAATGATTAGTAAAAGATATATCTACTTTAGTCTAACATTCTACATGCAATGCAACAGACAACACAATTATTCAATAAAAATGGAACAACAAATAACATGCACAACATCAACATATAAAAATATAGCAGCCTAATATGCCTTTGAATTATGCAATGGTTCAAGGGCGAATAGAGTAAGGGGCGCCCACTCTAATACTAGGAACAGTAATACCGTTCTTAGGAATAGTAATACTCTTCCTCCAATATTTAAACTTCATATCCTTCTTTCTTTTTAAGGATCCTTTTGGTCATACTACCATTCTAGATAGATGTGACCATTGTTCATGCCATATCGTGATATCAATCACCGATCATGGCCCACTAACTAGGCCATGCTGTCGTATCTCGACGATCGTGGCCTACTAACTAGGTGGTACAGTCGCCATCCACGAACCAGTAGAGTGTGCCATGCACCACTCTAAATATATCCATAGAGTGTACCATGGTACCACTCTATTTTGGACTATCACGATCCAATGTCTGCACTTCGAAATCTGTCATCATTAGGCCAGATTATCACATCTAAAGATCCATCGATCAATCCTACATCAAAGTTATCACAATCCATTGCCTGCACCTCGAAACCTCTCATCATTAATTTAGGTTGGCGCATCTAAAGACTCGTCGATCATCTCTATCTTAGAATTATTAAGACCTAATGTTCGCACCTTGGAACATCTTATCCTAAGGCTAGGTCAGCACATTTAAAGATTCATACTCCTATATCAAGACTACTTGTAACAACCTGTAAATTTTTAATGTGAACACGTTGACAATGGAAATTAAGAAATAAATTAATCAAGAAAAATAAAATGATAAAACCATGTTTTATAACTATATAGATATGTGAAAATAAATATTTTGATGTTTACTATGATTGGTGTAAAAAAAATAATAATAGTAAAAATCTAAAGAAAGAAAAATAAAAATAACTCTGACTATTTCAACACGTACACATCAAAAATAAAATTTTAAAAATACTAAATAAATATAAAATGTCCAAAAAAAAGATTTAAATGTTTATTATAATATTTATTAAAGAAATAAAATAAATTACATTAGTTGAAGTAGGAAAAAAAGTCAAAAAACAAAAAGGATACTTATGGGGGCCTTTTTGAATTGACCTTAGAAAAAAGAGAGAATTGAGACTAAAATATTAAGAAAATAAAAAAAATAAAAAATAAAAAAGGATGTGAATAGCACCCGTAGGTACTGTTCACCCCCTTTAAAAATCACAATAGAACGAAAAAGAAAAAAAGAAAATCACAAATCATGTTTTGGAGGCATTCGATTTTGGTCATCGGAGATTCGATTTTTGCCTGGAGACTGTCAAAACGATCCAGATCAAATCTACAACAATTTTAAGCAACTAAGATAAGATTCTAAAGCCTTAAACTACTTCAAATCATTTTCCATATGCTAACAACATCAAAGTTACAAAGTTGATTGGCAATTTGGGGGTTTTAACGCACAAAATGATCCAGAGCAAATTGAGCTCAGATCTTCCTTTTAAATCAATGAATTAATGATTCTAAACTAAAATTTGAAAGTTTTTACTATTTATTTTCAATTTTTACGGATCTATTAGAATTTGATCAGATCTAGGCAATTTAGGGGCAAAAATCACTTGCAAAAGGATAAAACTCGATCTGCACAACGTTTGAGGTAACAGTTAGAATTAAAGTTGTTCTATTCTAAATTTTGAAGAAAATGAATATAGTTTTGTATATTAATGTGGTGAAATGAAAAATCCAAATTTTAAAAAATCTTTATTTATGATGCAATTCTTTGGATAGGTAATAAAACTCAATCCACTCATCCTTTGAAGAAGTGGTTAGTTTTAAATATGTTTAATTCTTAGTTTGGAATGCGTTGACTGTAATTTCACGCCTTAAGGTGGTAAAAATGAAGATATGGATTTTTAAGCCTTTTGAGAAAAGGTAGAATTTTAATGATGAAATTTATATTTTTAGACTTTGGACTTTGAGCATTGATCTTCGCAAGTAGGCGCAATGTTCATTTTGCATTATCAGGTGGGCGAGATTATTTTGCTCACTGGTATTATACAGATTTTAAGTCCGAAGCATGATGGTTGTGTAGCCTAGGATGTTAGATGCGTGCTAGGATGTGGATAATTCTTGAATGCTTTGATTGACGATTGAGCATAATGTTTGGTTATATGCTTTCAGTATTTGCTTGAATATGAGGCACAATGTCTGGTTATTTATATCATTTGATATATAATTTAGATACCTTGAATGATGATATGGTATGGAATAAAATCTATTGAAACTAAAGAAGATTAAATTAAGATTTAATAATTCCATGTAACCGGGCTGATGGTGGCATTTGTTGACAACTCGTGGACGTGGCCATATTTGCCACACAACTCTTCTAGATCCTATTGTTGGTGTTCTTAATGAAGCCACTTGCAAAGGCTGAGGGTTAATCGGACGAGTGAGCACTGAACATATGCCATGGCACCTATTCTTGGATGTTGTGACAGGTCGAGAATGGTATCGTGGCTCAAGACGATACTGGCTAGGATTGATTTTGTGTCACAGAGGGACACTAGGAGTATAGTTCTTTCAGTCTTAGAGTGTGACAAAACAAATGACTATTTGAAACGATTAATGTAATAGAAGTGTGTGCATGTTTTGGATTTTGATTTATATAATGCTAGTGATGTGTAGAGATGATCCACTGGGCTTTCAAGCTCACCCCACTTTTTTTATAGGTATTCGCAGAGGTGGAATACACTAGTTGATCGGTCGATCAGGAGTTGGTAAGTGACCTGACTGGGACGCCACTGTTGGACTTGTATTTCTATTTTTGTCTCATTTTCACAGATCTTGTATATATGTTTTGAATAGGGCATGCGACTATTTATTTTCTTATGGAACTGTTCTACATTTTAAAATGTTGTTTGGGACTTTGGTTTTGTGAGCCTATTTTAGATCATAAATTTTGAAATGTATTTTGAAATGTTGCCTTCAGAGGCTAATGACATGTATATGTTTGGTTTTACTTGAACCCTGCTATATGGGTTGGTAATTTTAATGGATTCTGCTGCAGTAATTTTTTTTCATTATAAATATTGACTGTAAAAAAAATTCAGTGAAGTATTTGAAATTATTTTTCTAAGTTTTGACATTTGTTGATAGACATAGTATGATTTTCTATCAAGATTGATATGTTATTTTTTTTCATTTTATGAAATTGAAAATAGATTTAGTGAGTTGAAAAGAGGCTGACGACCCCTGGTTCCCAGTGGATCAGACCCATGAAAATGTGAAAAGTCCCGAACGCATGGCATCTAAGCCGAAGGGACCGCTTATCTATGTGCTGGGCCCGACGTGACGTGTGCAGGTGTAACACCCCAATTTTCAACCGGACCTCCATTCACGTGTTAACTCACATGTGGATCATCATCCGTTGAAAATCAGAATGCTACTTAAAATTTTCGTTCTGTCCAAATCCTTTTCTTTAAATTAAATTCAGAGCAGTTTATTCTCAAGTCAATGTCTGGATAGACGTATGTGGTTCTTATCTTCAATTTCTTATATTTAAGAATCACATAATCATAAAAGAAATTCAAAATGTAAATATTAGAATTTTAAACAACCAAGAAAGCATGTCAACATTACATAGCATGCTTGATATATTGAATTAAATCCTAAATATGAATTCTAAGCATGGCATGCTCTCATGAGTGATTAAAACATAAAAACATGTTGAACTAAAATTAAAATATGATTAAACATGTTGAAACTAAAATAAAACATGTTGAAAACTATAATTCAAACAAGCATGAACATGCTAAAAATTTAAAATAGCAAAGTAGAAGTTTAAAAAATCTCCTCCACCTTAATCCGAGTTTTTGTTGTATCCAACAGAGGTTCCCCTTATCGATCACTTTTAGAACTTCTAATCATCAACAAAAATACTTCAACAACTTTCTAAAATACTAAAATAAGAACTTCTCAAACAAGAAAGAAAAGAGAGTGAGAAGAGGTACCAAGAAGAAGGCAAAAACAAGCAAAGAGAGAAGTGTCAACTCTTTGCTTTGGGACGAGATGAATATGAGCAAGAGGGGGTATTTATAGGTGTTCATGAGCACAAGGGGGGCATCTAGGGCAGGTAGGGTAGCTCACCACATTTTGGCATGTTTCCAAACTCATGAGGGGATGGTTTGGTTGAAAAAGGCAAGTGTGCTCATAGTTGGCAGTGGGACCACTAAGGTTTCCAATCCAAATGTGAGCAAAATCTTTGAACCTTATTTGTTTCTTTTGTATGTGTAAACAAAATTAAAGGTTTAGAATACATTCTAATCTCTCTTGTACGTCCTCTATTAGTAGGGAAATATTTTTAATGTGTGTGATTCATAAAATTAAATAAGTTTCTAATATGCGCACACAAAAATAAAGCTTTGGAATGTTTCTCATTTCCCTTGCATTCTCTCCCTTTTTGGCTCGGCATGTGAGCATGAGGTAAGTTTGTATTTTCTAATTTTTTTTCTAGGTGAAGGAATCTTTCTATATCTCCTTAAATCAACCGCTCTCATTAAACTTATATCTTGGGTTTGTCACATGTGTGCCCACGCACACACTTATGAGACATTTTATATGTAAACTTAGTATACATGACCATTTATCTTGGCACATAGAATCATTCTTCATGGTTTCTATAGGTGTGGGCATACTTAATCATTTACATGGAATATAAGATCATTCTTCATGGTTTCAAATAATGGACACATCCCATGGAGCTTAGGGCAGGGTAGGGTGCACATGATCATGATGTTCCACCTATGTGACTCACACATGTTAGGGATGGCCATGACTTCATATGTTTACAAAAATCAAATAAAAATTAATATATCCTTATTTATTTGAAAATATGATTTATATCCTATAGTTTTGGAATCACATGAACCTAATGCACATTTTAAGGTATGGTTTGGCCCAAGGTGATATTCCATAAAAAAAACTTTCCTTATTTAAGACCCATTGAGGTCACTTGGCAAATGAAAATCTAAATCTTGGCCAATTGTTCTGATTTTCGGATATGTCATTCATTTTGTTAGTTCATGTCATTTCATTTCGTTTCAGGTCATTTCAATCCCCCGAAGTACCCTAAATGACGATTCCTTCTAATTTGGACCCCTTGAAGGGTGTTTGACAAATGAAAACCTTAACCTCGACCAATTGTTCTAATTTATGGATATGTTGTCCCCTTAGTTGGTTCATGTCATCTTACTTTATTTTAAATTTTTTTGGGTCCCTAAGGGGTATTAAATGAGAATTTTGAAACCTAGCAAATTTAGCCCTAAAATAAATCTGGTTTTATTTTGCACCCAAATTTCATTTAATTAAGTACAAATAATTTAGGGTATTACATAGGAAAATATGCATTTCGATTTCATTATTTGCTCATGTAAACTACATTTAGATAGCATGCATTATTTGATAAGTTTCTATGATATGTGTGATGCTTAATATGATTAAAATTGTCTGTAAAACTAAAAATAAGATGATGGATTATTAAGAGTCCATGTACTGGTGCGATTGATGAGCCTGAAGCAGATCGAGGTGGTATCTCATATATGCCACTGCTTGAGATCGACGAGCTATAAAGCGGATCGTAAGTATTCTCAACCCTGAGCTGTCTAGGACAGGTAGAATTCCTTGAGAGATGGTATTACATGGTAATAAGTACACTCCCTCGGATGTGACTATGAAAGGTAATTGGCCTTAGGTGTTGCCTGAGATTTGTTTCTAATTCAGATCACAAGGAATACGAAGTGTCATCTCAACACTCTTTCGGTCATAGATTACAACCAAAACCAAATAAATGTTTGAAACGCCTAATGTGTGAATGTGCTTGAAATATTTTAAATTTTGATCTGTATAATGCCTATAATGTGTAGTAATGACCCACGAGGCTTTCGAGCTCACTCTATTTCTATTTTTGAGGAACACCTAGACGTAGTGCGCAATAATCTACATCAGAAGACTCTCACTTTTGATTGGTAACCTCTTGGGGGAGGTTATCTAGGATATGAGGATTTGAAGGTTTTATTTTGTTTATTTTAACTGAACCGATTTACATGTATTTTATTTTATTTTGGACTTGAAAAGTATTTAGATGTTTTAATATGGCCATTGAACGATATTAGGTATTTAATATTTACCGTTTTAAATAGAAGTTTTTGAAGAAATTTCGCTGTGTGATTTATGATTTGTGATTCGTGATTTATGATTTATGGTTTAATGATTTATGATTTAAATTTGTTTTGTCTAACTATGGAAATCTAATGAATGCAGTGAAAAATTATTTTGATCTTTGGTTTTATGCGAAATGTATCTCTATATGTTTCTTTGAGAACTATCTGAGTAGAACTTGAATAATTTAAGTAGCATTATGATTCTCAATGAGCGACAAACCGCACATGAAACAACTTTGCCAAGGGGGCGTATCTCTTGCTAGACCCATAGCACGTGACGGGAGGTCCGATTGGGAGTTAGGGTGTTATATAAACATACCATAGGTATCTCTTTGTTGCGCAGTTTTGTTATAGCTCGGTCAATGATAGGTACTGGAACCTCATGGTATGTACAATCCTCTCAAAAGTCAACGTGTCTCCAATCAATCACATGACAGGGTTCGAGATAGTATTTCTTCAACATCGATACATGAAACATGTTATGTACTCTCGCTAACTGAGGCGACAATGCCAATCAGTATGCAACAAGACCTATCCTCTCAAGAATCTCAAAAGGTCCAATATATCTCGCAGTTAGTTTTCTTGAATGCCAAACTGAGTCTACCCCTTCCAAGGGAAAATTCGAAGGAGTACATGATCACTGGTATCGAACTCAAGGACCTTCCTTTGGTTCCCTTTCATAACTTTTCTATTTGTCCTGAGCTGCCTTCATGTTTTAAAAGACTACTAAATTTTATCATTTTTTTTCTATAAAAAAGTAGGGCCAAAAATTGTTGTGTCACCACCTCAGCCCAATAAGCTAGTGATCAACAAGGTCAACCATATAACACCTCAAATGGTGCCATGCCGATAGTCACGTGGTAGTTGTTATTATATGGAAACTCACACAACACCAAATGATTTTCCCAGCTACCACCAAAATTAAGGACACATACTCGAAGCATATCCTCCAAAATCTAGATCAGTCTTTTAGATTGACCATCAATCTGTGGATGAAAGGTTGTGTTCAAGTTTACTCTAATTTCTAACTGACTCCACAAGCTCTACAAGCTCTACCAAAAATGGGACATAAACTGAACATCTCTATCTAACATAATGGATACTAGGACCCCATGTAATCTCACGATCTCGTGGATATACAATCAACCCAGCCTCTCAACTGAGTCTCTATTATGAATCAGGAGGAAATGAGTAGACTTAGTCAGTCTGTCCACAATGACCCAAATAATATCATGCCATTGCTGAGTCCGAGGTAATCCCATCACTAAATCTATGGTAATGTGCTCTCATTTCCATTTGGGAATAGCTAAGGGCCACTAGGTCTCTAGTGCTCAGCTTTAACCTACTGGCATGTGTCACATCTCTACACAAAGGCTACAATATATCACTTCATCCACGACCACCAATAAGTATGTTGAGCTTCCTCATACATCTTATTGATAACTGGATGAACGATAAACCTCGAACGATGTAGCTCTGTTAGTACTCCCTATCTCAGGTGAGGGTTAGCCGGTACCCACAATCATTCCTTGAACCTTAGTGCACCTTCATTGTCAATCAACCACTCCACATGACAAGTGTCGTCCTCCTACTCTCGAAACATCATATAATCAACATCACAAGCTTGCACCTCCACGATCTCAGCAAGTAGAACCAGATAGGCTCTCGTTGAAGTCTCATGGGTAGTTATGACTATCACAAAATCAATCATCTTCAACTCCTAAGACATATGTGTAGCCATACAGGCTTTCTCGACCCATTTCCTACTAAGTGCATCAGCCACAATATTAGTTTTTCAATGCTGGTATTCAATACTTAAGTCATAATCCTTTAGCAATTCCATCCACCTCCTCTGCCTCATATTCAGGTCTTTATAAGAAAATAGATACTTGAGGCTCTTGTGATCCGAATATAGCGTGAATCCTCACCATAAAGATAATGCCGCCAAATCTTTAGTGCAAAAACAATAGCTGCTGGTTCCAGATCATGGACACAATAGTTTTTCTCATGAACTTTTAAATGTCTAGAAGCATATGTTATTACCCTACCATTTTGCATCAACACACAACCAAGGCCTAATCCTGATGCATTAGTATAAACTACCAACTCTCGACCTTGTTCTAGCAAAACAAGAACTGGCACAGCTATCAACCTTTGTTTAAGCTCCAAAATGGCATGCTCACAGTTATCATTCTATACAAAAGGTACATTCTTTTAGGCCAGCTTAGTCATCAGTGATGCGATGGAGGAGAGTTCTATACAAATCATCGATAGTAACCTGCTAAAGCTAGGAAACTATGAATCTCAGTCATCGTAGTAGGTTTAGGCTAATCAACAATTACTTCAACCTTGGTCGGATCAATAGAGATACCCTCGCTTCCAACCACATGGCCCAAGAACTTAACCTCTATCAACCAAAAGTCACACTTATTCAGTTTTGCATGCAAGCGGTTGTTCCTTTAGAGTTTGTAAGACTACTCTAAGATGTTCTACATGATCCTCTCTAGACCTCAAGTAGATCATAATATCAGCAATAAATATTATCACAAATGATCAAGATAAGGCATGAATACCCATTGCATCAAGTCAATAAACATCGCTGGGGCATTTATTACACCAAACGACATAATTGGGAACTCATAGTACCCATAACGAGTCCAAAAAGCTATCTTTGGTACATCTTCTTCCCTAACACATAGCTGATTGTACCCCAAAGGCAAATCAATCTTCTAAAATACTCGAGCACCCTTCAGCTGATCAAACAAATCATCAATCTGAGGAAAAAGGCATTTATTCTTTATAATCATCCTATTCAATTGTTTATAGTCAATGCACAAGCCGAGACTTTCATCTTTCTTTCTTACAAACAACATAGGAGCTCCCCAGGGTGATATGCTAGGTCAAATAAAACCCTTGCCTAGTAATTCTTCTAGCTAAACCCTTCAACTCCTATAACTCCTTAGGTGTCATACAGTAAGGAGCTATTGAGATTGGCTCAGTCCCCGATACCAACTCAATGACAAAATCAATCTTTCGCTTAGGAGGCAAGCTAAGTACATTATCAAGGAATACCTTGGGGAACTCACATACCATGGGAATATTCCCAAGGCCCAGTTTCGAAGGTTCACCAGTATCTGCGGCAACCATACTCACTGAGGCACACATCTCCTCTATTGTCGCTAATCTGCATTCGGTGATAGGTTTATCTGAACCTCTACAGTGGAAAACTATAGTTCGATTTGGAATCTAGAATTCTACACGCTTAACATGACAATCAATTTAAGTTTCATAAGCAACTAGCCAGTCCATGCCTAGAACGGCAACAAACTCCAAAAATTATAATATCTGTATATCTACCACACCGTTTCTAGGTCACTGACATGAATCACACAATGCTCACAAATCATATTGGTGTAAATACACTCCTCAGTGTTAGTACTTAATATAAGCCAAGTAGATGGCCTAACTGGTCTAAATTTTAATCTATCAATAGGAGGTCTAGATATAAATGATAAGGTAGAGCTAGCATCAATCAACACATATAAAATGGAGTCTAAAATAGAGACAGTACCTTCTACCAAAGTCTTGGTAGCCTTCGGATCAGGCTGAGTGACTACCTGGGCTCTCTCTCTATATCCCTATTGGACCATCAGTTAGCTGATAAAGTACGACACTTTGATCTCTTGTGCCAAATCTACCCACATTGATAACAGGTGAAAGGTTGTCTCTGTACAGCTTGTCTTGTCCATGTTAGCTAGCCCATCTATACTACAGGTGTTGCTGGCCTGTACATTAAGTCTCTGCCTCCCCTACTTCGGCCTCTGCCTCTCGGTTGCACTGCCACGTGTGGCTCAAAGTCTGAATAGGGGTGGCTACAATTGCCATTGTTGCGATAGATTGGATCTGTGGGGTGCTAGTCAATCCCGAAACAAACTTCCTCTTTTTGTAACCCTTATTCTTCTTCCATTGTCCTTAGTTAGTGGAAGTTTGTGCTGAAGTCTACATGATAATGCCTGAAACAATCTGAACATGTACTGGCTCATCCTTATTGTCTGCCTCATATCTCAAAGCTTCATGTTTCATTAACTCTAAATTGGAACCATGTATCGCCCATCGAATATCACTATTCAAGCCCCAGCAATAGAATCCAACCCTTTCTACTTTATTAGCAACCAACCATGGAGCATAAGACTCTAGATGAATAAATCTGTAAGTATACTCTTGGACCATCATATTGCCTCGTTGCAAGGCTAAGAAGTCCATCTTCCTATGCTCTTTGGCATAAGCAAGAAAAAAAGTCTCTAAAAACAACTCTCTAAACCTTGCCTAAGTTTTAATTGGGTACTCAGTAGCCAAAACTCATAACCACCATATAGCAGCATCACCCTCTAATGTATGGGTAGAGAATAACACCTAATTCTCTTCAAATGGCTTCATCAATTGTGCTATCTTACCAACATACAACAACCAGTGCTCTGCTTGCTCCAAATTAACAACACCCCAATATGACTGGGGTTTCAAGTCAACAAATTTATTCAATAATTTCTCACATGAAATTTCTCTCCTTTGTCTCTCTTTGCAATGCCTCTGAGGAACCTCAATTTCCTCTTCAGACTCATCATCATCATCATCCCCATCAGCTAGCTTAGCTATCGGTGGAGCACAAGAGGTGTTAGTCGTTGCATATTAGGCACAACCCCATCTATCCTCTTACGTGGTGTAGTGTCAAAAGATTGGATCAAGTCCTCTTGACCTGTAACACCCACCGGGAATCCTACCGGGACTCTTACCCATGTCGTAGGGCCCACGTTATGGCGTATCACTCACAAGGTACTGTCCTCTCCCCTTGGGGTTTTCCTCTGCCTCCATGGAGATTCGAACCAAGGACCTGGGGCATAAGTACCTTGTTTATTCCTCATCCACTACCATTAAGCCAACTGGCTCAATGGTAGCGGATGATGAAAGAAATAAGTACTTGAGCCCTAGAGCTTAGGTTGGTTCAATGGTAGCGGATGAAGAAAGAAATAAGTACTTGAGCTCTAGGTCTTAGGTTCGAATCTCTGCAGAGGCGAAAGAAAACCCCAGGGGACAGGGGACAGTATCTTGTGAGTGACACGCCATGACGTGGGCCCTACGACATGGGTAAGAGTCCCAATAGGATTCCTGATGGGTGTTACATGACCAAATAAGATCTTTGAATCGTTGGTATACATTAGGCTTGGCAGGTGGTGGTGGTATAAGCCTCAGTACAGGACCCTGAGGTGGAGCAGGATCTCGCGATACCTGCCATGGTCTATTGCGTCTAGGTAGCATCTTAGTCTACAATTCGCATATAATCATTTGTTAATGTCAAACATTGCAAACATACCATCCCTAAAACCTATTTTACAACTATTGTACAATATATTTTCAAAGATAAGTTTTGAAAAAACATATCTTTTTGGACATTTTGGATTCATATTTTTGCTTAATTACAAATTTGGAAAATTTGTGAGCTCTAATACCAACATTTTCGGGACCCCTTCTGAAACCTTATATAGGCGGCCCGACCGGCACCAAAATCAAACAAGTCTAATCCTCAGTCAAACTTGCTGACTATTGTTAAGCCTTACCATGCAAACATTTTTTTCAGAGTGCAACAGTAACAAGTTAAGTAGAATAATTTAACAACACCAGAAGTCTTAAACATTAATTACATTAATAGATTCCATTTCGACTTTACATTTTTCAAAACTTATACATAATGATTTAAAATACTAAAATAGCAAGATAACAAAATAACATACTAAGGATAGGCTAGAAAAGATTATGCAATCAGCACATCTTTCCCCTTATCCACACCGAACGATCCTAAAATGTTAAGAGTAGTGAGCTCGATATCAACGTGAATCCAGTAAGTAACAAAAGATATATCTACTTAAGTTAGCATTCTACATGCAATGCAATAGGTAACATCACAATTATTCAATAAAAATGCAACAACAAATAGCACACATAATCATCAACATATAAGGGTCCAATATCTAATATGCCATGAATTATGCAGCCTAAAATGACATGAATTATGCAATGGTTAAGGGTCCAGTATCTAAACTCGACATCCTTTTTCTTTTTAGGGATCATTTGGTCATATGGTCATTCTAGATGGATGTGACCATCGTCCAGGCCATATTGTGATATCAATCGTCGATCGTGGCCCACCGACCTCAACAATTGTGGCCCGCCGACTAGGTGGTATAGTCGCCACCCACAAACTAATAGAGTGTGTCATGCACCACTCTAAATATATTCATAAAGTGTACTACAGTACCACTCTATCTCAGACTATCACGATTTAATGTCTGCACCTCGAAACTTTTCATCATTAGGTCAGGTCAGCACATTTGAAAACGTCAATCAGTCCTACTTAGAAGCTATCATGATCTAATGCCTACAGCTCGAAACCTCTCATCATTAGGTTAGGTTAGCACATCTCAAGATCCGTCGATTAGCTCTATCTTAGAATTATTAAGATCCAATGTCCACACCTTAGAACCTCTCATCCTGAGGCCAGGTTGGCACATCTAAAGATCTGTGCTCGTATATCAAGACTATCACATTCCAATGTCCACACTTCAGAACCTTTCATTTTGAGGCTAGTTTGGCATATTTGAAGATTAGTCAACTATTGACATTCTCCCAGTCGTTGGTTGCGTTTTTCAATATTGAGTCAAATACAAAAAGCTCACACAATCAACACGTGTTTTACTTTTGATATACACTACGTAACCTCTTCACAATTTTGTTGTAATATGCAATAGATAGAAAATTTTAATTGTTTCCTATGTTATGCATTTTTTTAGTGAAGTAATTCATAATGCTATATAATATTAAGTATAGATAATATTATATTTATAACATTACATATTCAATTATATAACATTATAGATGTATAATATTAATCTATACATTTTTTCCTCTAATTGCATAAACGCAAATTTAATATATCTATTAATCTTCAAAAATTTTAATTTTAGTGTAATTGAGTTCAGAATTTTACTCTGGACGTTTTAGTATTTGCCTACTAAGGTTTCAATGCTAATAGACATTTCCTTATGTGTGAACTTCTAATTATCATATTGATTCTTAAGGCCTACTTGGGTATAAGTAAAACATATATCTATATTATACTCGTTGAGCTGAACACAATGGTATATATATTGCATAGTTTTACTCCTAGTGAAACTACACCTTAATTTGCGTTACAAAATAGCCTAACACCTTTTATGGAATTTACACTAAAAAACTGAAACTCATAACTTCTATAATAATTCTGAATTAAAAAGAAGTAAAAGTAAATTACCCAAAGTGTCGGATCTTCGAAAAACTTTTTCTTCCCTCTTTTCTTTCTTTTCTTCTCATTTTCTCCTTTTTTTTCCCTCTCCCTTTCTCTTGGATTTCCATTCCTCCTCTTGGAATTTCCTCCCTTTCAAGGATGTAAGTAGAGTGAAGAATGGAATGAGCAAAGGATTTGAACACATATATATAGGTATAAGGTTGGGGGTTCCACCATCCTTTAATGTAACACCTATGAATTTTGTACAAATTTCAAATAAAATATTTCGTTTCTAGATATAAATTGTGTATACTCTAAAGTATTAAATAAATTAAATTAATTAGAAAACCTTGATATCCGAGAATAAATAATAAACACACACACACACACACACACACACACACACATATATATATATATATGTATGTATGTATGTATGTATGTATGTACACGGATATATGAATTAGATAAGTACAAGTATATAAAAATATTTGTTATGGTGATAAAAATAATAATAACAATATTATTATTATTATTATCATATAATATGTGTATGACTAATATGTGGATGCTAAAATAATATCATATTATAAGAGTATAGAAATATATACATATAATAAAATATAAGTGTAAATATTTAACATTTTTTTAATAAAAATGTTGTGTGCTTATATTTATCTAATATAAGAATAGCATCATATTTATAATAGTATTACATAAATAATTGTATGTATAATAGTATAAAATTATACCAAAATGTAAATTGTGACATTTATTTATAACATTATATAATATATATGTGTATGTAATTATTTACTAGTCAAATTATTTAACAAATTGTGATTAGCAAATTTATATTATATAACAAGTTTATATAGAATTTAACAAATCCCCTTTTAATTAAAAACAAAGGTTTATATTTTTAAGTAATTATTTATTTTTAATCATTCATAGGTTTCCAAAAATACAGCTTTCTAAATATTTGCTTCAATCACAGATATAACATAAAAAAAAAATACTAGCAAATTTATATTATATAATAAGTTTATATAGAATGTAGCAAATCCCCTTTTAATTAAAAACAAAGGTTTCTATTTCTAAGTGATTATTTATTTATATTTCTAAGTAATTATTTATTTTTAATCATCCATAGGTTTCCAAAAATACAGCTTTCTAAATATTTGTTTTAATCACAGATATAACATAAAAAAATGTATATATATAGATAATCGTGTGTATATATATATATATATATATATATATATTAAAAAAAAAGAGGCACGCGAGAGAACAGCACGATTTTGGCAATCTGGCCAAAATTGTGCGGCCAAGATGAAATGATCTGAAAACCAAAATAACAAGGAAAAAAATTTTAAAAATGCGGGAAAACCAAGAAAAAGCAAAGGAAATTCAAAAAAAATTCAAAAAAAATCTTAAAAATCTATTATTTGAATTTGAGCCGCCAAACCCAATAAAAATAAAAAATTTTTATTTCAAAAATGTCCAAAGTTACTAATTTTCACTCCCCTAAACTCTATATAAAGGACTCCTAGTGCTCTCATTCTTTTCATCCCAAATCAAGAGCATATTAGTCCCTCTTGACTCTATCTAGTCTTCTTCTTAGCAACTCCTTTAATTCTTGAGTAATCTTAAATTGTTCTTGAGTGTTCTTGAGAGTTCTTGAGTGTTTAGAAGTTTTAGGGTAACGAAACTCTGCCGAATTTCAGAAGTGTGCAGAAGAGATTTATTTTAAAGTGAAAGTGATTTCTCAAACCCCTATTCTACTTATTTAGCTTAATACCATGTTCATACACATTTAATTTTAGTTTGGTGTGCTTATTATGTTTGAATAACATGTTTTATTTATTTATTTATTTAAAAAATATATATTTCAAATTTGTATGTATACCATGAAATCATGTCATGATTAGATTATACATGTTTAGATTTATTTTAAAACATGATGCATACTAAGTGTTTGCTTTTATGTTTTGAATGTTTATATGTTAAAATTATTTTTATTTATTTTTCTGGAGCATGATTTATTTATGATTCATGACTATGAGATTTAATGAAAGATGTTGAGATTACGAACCACGTACTGTCACAGTGAACATGAGGGTCACTGTAGGTGTTTTTTACATATGATTAGTTCACATGGGTGATGTTTCAAAATACTTGGAATATGGGTTAAGCCCTAAGTCCAATGAAATTTGACAAAAAAAGAATGTTTTTTTCATTCAAATGGGGTATTTTAATAAAGAACATTAAGGGCTTTGAAACCCTTTCAGTCTAATTTACAACTATGAACAAAAATATTGTTTGAAACGCTAATGATTTACAAGTGTTTGAATTTGAATGTGTTATTAATGTTGAATTAATAATTTAGTGGTTTTGAAAAAGATCCACTAGGCTATGTGCTCACGTCTTCCTTCTATTTTTTAAGAAATTGAATTACATGAAGACAATGAAAATTAGTAAAATATTTTTATTAAAGTTTCTAATTTCTATGTAAGGGCATATTGCCAAGTTTTGAATTTTTTCCTATAATAGTTTTTCTTCAAGATTGGATTATGTAATCAATTTTATTCAATTAATAGAGTTATGAACTTCTTTTATTTCTTGTATTATTACCTTATTAAATACCTAAATTTGAGTTATGTACTCTTAAATGCAAATAAAGCATGAAATAATTGAAATAGAAAGTCCAGTTATGTACTTGTAAAATAACACCGGCCCGGCCCCCCTATTGGTTAAGTTCAAATTGAAAGTCTCAGGGGTTGGGGTGTTACAAAAGGTGGAATAAGAGCCTAGGCTTTAGGTGCCTTGGGCTAAAAATAGAAAGTCGTGCCTACACATGTGTTGATTAGGATAGAAATAGAAAGTCAAACATTAGTTGTTTGATAAGAATTAGAAACCCAAATTAGGGTTTCACATTGAATTGAATTAAAGTTTTAGTGCCTTACCTTCTATTTTTTAAAATTGAAAAATGTTTTAGAAAGTGTTTTCAAAAAGGAAAGATATGTTTTGAAATGTTTTATTGGATACAAAAACTACAAGTTGAGCTGATAGTAGGTAAGCCTTGTCCCGAGTAAACCTAAACATTAAAAGGGAGGTGGATTATCCCACCCAAGAAAGCGCGGTTGCTAAGAAGACTTTGATCTAACTGCCCGATTTGGAGGTTGTCCCACCAGCTTTTATGAGTAGTCGGAGTTGAAGAACTCTCTTATTTTCTATAAAAGAAAATTAGAAGGTGGAAAACTAGGGCAAGAAAGTGAATAGAAGTCGAAAAAGATGTCAAATGTGGTATCTAGACTAGACAAAGTTAGGAGTCAACCAGATTAAACACTAGTTCCAGAGAAAGACCCTACGTAGAAACGTGTGTAGCCATGGGTGGCACAGTGGACCAAAAGCATAAATCTCTATAGCATAGGCTAGAGACAAAAACTTGTGTGAAAATAGAAAATTGTTTGATCAGGACACGAGATCGAGAAGCTTCTGTATCTTTCGATTTCTATGTAGTATGGGATGCATAGGAATTCGAGGGAATGGCGAAAGCCTGAACTCGAAGAATGATGGACCATGTGTGGTGAATGATCGATAACTCTGGCAAAACAGGTTTCTTTATGCACGTTGGTATGGGACGGTGGAGTATAGTGGGCTCGGGAACCTTAGTTATCGAGCAATTTGCAAAATTGTTTGGGTGCGACTCTATTCTGGGTGAAAACCTAAGTAGAAGGGATAAAGTGGTATGAGACGCTTGAACTTGAAAGCTTAGGTGGAAGCTTGGAACCTTGTTGTGCTAGCTTGATTGTATAATTGTGTGATATGCATGTTTTACTGCTTATTGCTTTGAAACCAAAACTTGTACCTATGCATGAAAAGAACCTAGAAGAAAAACCTTTAGGCCACTAAACAAATTGAGAACCTAGAAACATGAATCTAGAGTCATGGTAGTACGAACATTTGACGAGGGAGGAAAATACTGACAAGATGTTAAATTTATAGACAATGCCTAGAACAAGAAGGTAGGCTACTCAATCCACCACCTCTAATGAAACTGAACCACGGGAACAGGAACTGCCTGCTAAAATGGAGGCCATGATGAATAAGATGTTGCAGAGGGTGCTGGATCAACTATTGAGGGCAATTCCATAGATAATACCTCAGGTAGCACAACTGCCTCAAATACCTGAACCTATCTAGGTTCAATAGCCAGCACCTGTGGCCCAAGATCCCAAACATCAGAGGGCTCAGGAGGGAGTGGAGGACAAGAAACAAAGGAAAATGTTGATAGAGCTATAGAAGCTCCATCCTCCTTCATTTGATGGTACTACAGATTGCACCTCAGCAGACCACTAGTACCAAGTGATGGAGGAAATTCTCAATGTACCGAAAGTAACTGGGTCAAGACGGGTGGTACTGGCCATGCACCACTTCAAAGGACCAGTCAGGAGTTAGTGGCAAATGATGAGGATGGACCCTAATACGCATGTTGATGCCATCAGTTGGGAGAACTTCACAGAGATCTTTTACGAAAAGTTCTTTCCAGAAACAACCTTGAGCAAGCTATAGGAGGACTTTGTTCAATTGAATTAGAGGGACATGATAGTAGCTAAGTATGAGAGGAAGTTTATTGAACTGGCCAAATTCTCACCAGATCTGGTCAGGGAGGAGAAAGGAAGGCCAATTGATTCGCACAGGGTCTCAAGATGGAGATCCGAAAGATAGTGAAGACTCTGAGCTTCAAAACTTACAAAGACGTTGTGGAAAATGCCCTAACTCTAGAACAAAAACTCAACTTGGAACAAAGGTTGAGGGAGAAGAATAAGAAACCCGAAAATAAAAATAATCAAGGGGCTTAGAAGAAAAGTAAGAACGGTGGGAATGCACCACAGAGACAGGGACAGAATACAGACGAGTCAATGAAGCAAGCAAAGAGACAAGGGTTGTGCTACCTGTGAAGGCAGAGAAGCCATATAGCAAGAAATTGCCCAACTATATTAGTTCAAGCCCCCCAGCAACATCAGAACACTCAGAGAAGAGGTCAGAATGGTCGTTCTCAAGTCAAGCAATGATATGTATATTTTAATCTCTTTTCTATATGCATATATATATATATATATTTATGTGCTGATCATTTTAATGTATAGGTCTTATTATAATTATATATATGTTACCATGTTGTTATTATTATTACTAATTAAATAAGTATTTCAACTATCTATATTTATCTCTAAAACATAGAGTGTAGTTTTTTTTTCGATCAAATGATATATTTTATTTTCGCATCACTCGCATCTTAGCGCGAGTGCGAGTGAGCTATGAAATGATTTATTTACTCCTAAGCATAGTCTATATTTATTTTAAATTTTACATAATTTTAATTCATTTATTATTATTCATCTCCTGTTCACTCACGATGTGACATGATCACGAAGTTACGGGGTGTTACAATCTCCCCCCCTTAAATGAAATTTTGTCTTCGAAATTTAGGTAAAGCTAATTAGTGTCATCAAACAGTCTGTTTCTCCAATGACCTACTACGCTTCTACTACACTATTTCGATTTTCTTTAAGAATCTTTCCATGTTCTACCACATTGTATTTCTTAGATTCCTAAATATAACTAGGATATCTATTCCTTCACATTAGATTCATCGTTTTGCAATACTACCGGATGTGATTCCATTTCTTCTCTGTAAACATTCTCTACGGAGCAATTAAAATTTTTTCAAGTCTTTCACATAACTCAGCTAAACTGTAGTAATAACCACCGTCTTTCTTGAGATATCCCCCTTCCACAATCACTGATTATTTTAGAATGATGTATGTCCTATTTTTCAGTATGAGGATTTGTGAACGTGGTCTTTTCCCTGAATTAACACTTAGGAAGAACGATCAGTCTACCACCGTTGATGTGATCTAGTGTGGAGATTATGATATCCTCGCCCAGATATCACATGCAACATTCATGACATCTCTATAAAAGAATTTAAAATTTAGCAACAGTTCGATGTCTGTTCTTGCCTATGCTGAACTTGAGCTATTCAAACACTTTCATTTTTCTTTCCTCATGTACTCTCGTCGTTTATGGTATGCACAACTGTAGCTTTCAAAATAAGATTCTGTCACAAATGGTTCAAACAGGCACTTATCTAATTAGGCTATTCTATCATATCCGCCTTGGGCGATTATGTTCTCTCAAATGCCCTATACCAAGATATCAATGGTCATTATCTAGAGTTAATTTGTTTCGCAGTAATGGAAAGTAATTCATACTAACCAGGAATACCATGTGAAACATCCATTTCCGGAGTGGTGGTTGAAACCTTGGAGATCCAGGCATTAGAAGGAGATTGTTCGACTGACAACAAAGAATTTAAGCCATCATATTCATCATTGATCTTCAAGAGATCACTCGTTAAGTATTGATCATAAGCCCTTATTGTAGCAATACATTGAGTCACATTATCAATATCAACTAGACTTCTTCATCCACCGATCATATATAGTAGATGTTTTTCTCTCTGGCATAATACAAGGATAAACGAGGATATTCCAGGAAGTTTGGTTTGTATCTATTCAAGCATCTGCTCAACTCGGACAGAGGGAAAAGTTTTTCTAGCTTGAGGGTTTACTTTGAATATATCATGTGGTTAATCTACAAAAATTTCCTTTTGCTCTCCACATTCGATAAGATTTCGAACAAGACTACGTATGTCATAATGAACGAAGAATGTACAATGTCTAGTGCTCTATTTTGTTGGTTGCACTTACTTAGTCACATCTGTGGTGTTACTGTTAGCCACATGGTTTTCTCCATTTGCACCCAATACCAAAAGTGATATCTAATCTACTTTCTCTGAGATCTCTGCTATATTTTTCTGCTATAACCCTTCTAATCTGGCTCATTTCTACTCTCTCTCCCGCACACTTAACTGTGGAGTTCTGATGGGATCCGATGTATTAGTGCTGGTATGATCGCACCCATTATTTCCTTATTCAAATTTATCAATAAACAACTAACACCATCTAAATTCTTTGGTCTGCATTCGTTTCCTCACCGCTAATTCATCTTGGCCTATCCTTTCGAGATTGATGCTCTATTGCTGATGCTGTTTCTCTTCGGCCCTCCAACAATTTTCTCTGACAGTGCCCTCTTAATGCTTGACCTTTCTACTTATTCCTGTTCTAAGTCATTTTCACTCGTCCTCCACAAATAATATGTCAATCCCACCAATTGGTATGCCACGAACTTCATCCCTCTAGGTCTAGTCACCCCCGTAGTCTTCAGATGCTGATTCATTTCAATGAGCCACCTTTCTACTGAAAAAGGATCAATGACGCCTTAAAATGTACCTAGGTTTCATTCTTTGGAATTCATTTCAACAATTTCCACTGTCCCCAGTTATAACTGACTAATTTTCTCTGTGCATTGTATCTATAAAACTTTCTATCTGAGGAATTTGAGGTGTAATCGCATCGAAAGCTCTAGTTACAACTGTTATAATGTCAATGAATGTAAAATCTACACCATTTGTTCCACAAGTCCTAGAGTAATCACCAATCTCACTCTTTGAGAAATCTTTGCTATCAATTCTAGAATTTCTAAGGTCTTTCAGGTCGTTGCCACTCTCAACGTGTTCTCAACACCCAGTACCGACTCATCTCTCATCTCCTGACATGAACTACAAATCAAGAATTTAACTCAGCTTTCCATGATTTATTCATGTTAAGTTGAAGAACAACATTTATTTTATACGTATACGTCTACATATAGCTATTTTTTGTTTTTTTCTGCTATCGTGACCCATCTTACCAATCACCACTTCCAATACACCCATGTTATCTCGCGTTTCTCGTGCCAGGGTGACTCTAGGTGCATAGTCTTTAAATTTTTTATTTGTCTCAGTTGTCTGGGGTTTATGCTTCTAAGTCAACAGATTTCGTCTATTTCTGAGTACAGGAATTTGGGTTGTAATACTTAACTAATCAACTGAATATATAGATCAAACAGTCATTCCACAACCATGCAAACAATACGTGCTAGCATAATGCAATCCCGGGGCTTCCATTTGTGTTTCTGGGTCCGTGTGCCCCATCCCACACTCGCCCTTCCACACAGACTTCCACTTCGAATTACATTACACCCACACAATGGCGCAAGTGTCTCGATATCTATGACTGCAACTATCCCATCATTTTTAACTAGGCCCTTGGCTAAAAATGGAGTGACAGTGCACCCACAGACGTTTCTAAAGCTGACGCAAGACCCATCATACTGTACTGCCCCATCCCAGTACAATACAGTGCGTACGAATCCAGCCAAAGAACTCGACCACTCACCAAACATGGTCCGTCATTCTTCGAATCTAGGATTCCTCCGTACCCCCAAATCCCTATGCACCCCATCCTACATAGAGATAAGAGATACAGGCTCCTCCCGAACTCGGGTCCTAACTAAACAAGTGTGCGTTCAAATACATTATCAATCTCTAACCTATGTCCTAAAGTCTTTTAATTTATTTCTGATCCACTGCACTCCTGAGAAAACACCCGGCTCTACCTATGACCTATGGTCATGGTGTTCAACTCCAATGCATTTCTTGTGATGCTACAGTTCCCAAATTAGACTCGTTCCCGAATAGGATTCAACCTCCAAGGACATCTTCCTGAAGTTGGGATCAACCCATTAGGAATAGTGCACCTTCTAAGACTGGCACCAACCCTCAAGAACAACTCTATAAGGTCCACCCATCTGGGCGCTCTTTCCAAAGAAGGCACCAACCATATGAGTGCCACTATACCATCAGGGGTACTTTTCCCAAGAAAGGTCACTAACCTTCAGGGTTACCCCTCTCAAAAAGAAGTCAACTGTCGGGAACACCCTTAAGTATTCAAGTCACATATGTAATCAGTGACTCAGGTACTCTAGCATCACTTCATCCTTACCTAGATTTCTACTCATGCTACCCTTTCTCGAAATCATATCCAAGAAAATTCATTTTTCGATGAAATCAAATCCGATAAAATTCATTTTCAATGAAAATTAAATTCAGTAATGTCTTCATTCCAGTAAAAATCATATCCCGTGAACTCAAATCTAGCCCAGTGTATCATAATACTGAGCTCTGATACCATATTTGTAACATCCCAATTTTTGACCGGACCTTCGTTCACATGTTACTCACGTGTGGATCAACGCCCGACGAAAAACGAGATGCTACTAGAAAATTTTGTTCTATGAAAATCTTTTTCTTCCAAATTAACCTCATTATATGTTTGTTCTTAATTCAATGTTTGGGTGGTTGTTTAGCAAAATAAAACATCAAAAAGGCTCCTCACACTATTCTCTGGAATAACCAATACAAATCATCGATAATGAAGCAGAAATCTTTAAAATCATTCATTCAAACCAAAAATCATTACACAAATAAATTCATTTAAAGATAAAACGGTTAAGTTAAAACCAAAGTGATTACATTAAAAAAACTCAATAAACTACGTAAAACTTAACCTTCAAGTCACCTATCCCGGACGACCTCCCCGTGAGGTGTCCAATCAAAGTGCGAGTCTTCTGACATAGGCTACAGTATTCTAAGTTCATTTGTACCTGAAAAATAAAGTGGGAGTGAGCTCGAAAGCTCAGTGGATTGATTCTACACATCACATGCATTATATAGACCCAATCCAAAACATTACAAACACTTTCAAACATTAGGCGTTCAAACATTCATTTGTCTTGGTTGTAGTCTAGGACCGAAAGAGGGTTGAGATGCCTCTCGATATTCCCTGTGATCCAATCTATTCTCAGAGGGTTCCAATAACCGTCTAAAATAAATCGATGCTCACATCACAGTCTAAGAGAACGTACTTACTGCAGCATCGTACCATCTCTCAAAGACTTCGAGCTGTCATAGTCAACTCCGGTTGGGAATACGTACGATCTGCCTTGTGGCTCGACGATCTCAAACGGTGACATATAGTATATGCTACCTCGATTCGCTTCAAGCTCGTCAATCGTACCGGTTTGTGGATTCTTAATAAACCATCATCTTATTTTAGTTTTACAAACAATTTCAATCATGCCAACCGTCACGCATATCATGGAAAATAATTCTAATAATGCAAACTATTCACATGTGTAAATAATGAAATATAAATCGCATGATTTCTTATTAATGCATGCTATAAATAAACAAGGTACAATTTAAATAAAACATCACACCATTATCCAAGCACGCCAAACAAGTTCAATCAATTTTATAACAAAATTCTAATAATCCTAGAACTATTCAACCAATGCTTTGAATCTTAAATATGTATTATACAAATGAGCAAGGAAGTCACTCTCATCTCGTTTTGTTGATTTTCAGGGCTCCTTGCTTTCCGTCGAGACGTTCAGTACTCCAAAATGATAATATTTGAAATTTAACGATAGATAACGTTTCTCTAAGTTCCTAATTCATGTTTAATCTTATTCAAGTCATTCTTAGACTTAAATAATCTCTAAAATAATTATGTAATCATGAAATCAATTTCAACAAATTTCGGATTATTGTTCAATTTGAATTTAAAACTTTACTAATTTACTTACAAGTCTTTTCGTAAAATTAGATTTCTAATAACTTAGTCGGTGTAATGTAAATAATTTATTAACATTGTGATCACCTTAATTATGAACAAAATAAGACTTCTAATTATTGTAACCTTAGTTTCAGGGCCTTAGATTTTCTTTTTATTTCCTCACAAAGATGTTTTACTCCTAAAGTTTATTTTTCATTTTTTTCCAACTAATTTAAATTATTAAATCTTGAACTTTTATTATCAAACAGAACTATTAATATGTTGGAAAACTATTTTTCTTTTCAATTCTAATTTAAAGGACTTATTAATCTAATTTTATTAAATCAACTTATCCTCATGTTCAAAAATCAATAAATAATCTCATATTAAATTTATTTAATTTGAATTATTAAATAAATTTTCTAAATTTCTTTTGAAATTGCTTTAATAAATTCGTATTTACATTTAGTTCCTAATTTCTGATTCCGTTTTGTTTTCGTTTCGAGAATCATTAAAATAATTTTCTACTATCTAAAAATTTAAATTAAATTTATTTTAATATTTTTGGTTCCAATACATTTTATTCAAGGTTACAAGATTTAAATAACTAACTAAATAAATTCATAAATAATAAACGATTTAAAATAACGTCGCACCTTTCGATTCTATATCTCGTTTGGAGTTCATGCTCACCACTTTAGACTTAGACTTTTCGAGCGATGATTGCTCTACCTCTATCTAACACGAAACTAGAAATTTAAAGGTCAAAACTAAAACCGAATTCCAATTCTTTTCCATCAATATAATTCACATTAAGTTGTACCAATATCTTAATTCTCCAAAAAGTTTGACGCAAAGTGATAATCAAAACTTCTCTACAATTAATTGAAATGCGCAGTAGCATCACAGCTTCAAAGTCCAGTATGTTTTCTTACCTTCTTTATTCTCCAATGGTCGGCCGAACCAGGATTGGAGCCACTGAAATTGATGTGTTCCTTCAATTTTTTTCTGTTAAACACTTCACCACCTAACCAAGGTAAATCTTATTCCAATTCAACCACGACTTTAATAAGAAAAATAACATCAGACTTTAATTTTTGTTTCTCACCTTTCTATTTCCACCAGTTGACCGAACCAAGAATTGAAGGACAATCAAAAAGCATTCCTTAAACTTCTATTGGACAACTCTGAAATCTCAACTACTTCAACCATGTTTCAAGTAACGCATAAACCAGGGAATTAGAGATCCAATCCTGAAATCTGCTTCCTTCACTATTTCTGTTTGAGAATTTCATGACCAACAGCAACTGTCATCCAATTTACAATGGCCAACAATAACCATTGCAATTGTTTTCTGCATGCTCTGTTTTTCCACACTCGACCCACTCGAACCAAATTCACGGCCAACACCAGGGAATTCAACAACAAACACACCAAAACGCACCAATCTTCACAAAACCTCAAATTTTACGGTCCAACCCAGAATTGGAAGCACTCCAGCCGTGCGTTTCTATGCTCTGTTCTTCCTTTCTGTGTCCATGTTCAGCTCCCATTTTGTGTGACGATGCTGCAGCTGTTCTTCATCTTCATCGTCTAGTGGTAACAAGAGCAGCAAACCAGCAGGGCTGGTCTTCCTCTTCTTCCATTACGTGAGCTACAGCAGCTCGGTTCTTCGTCTTCAAAACAGAGCATCGCCAACTGCTGTAGTCCGTCCAGCCAGCAGCTCTTGACAAACTCCCGTCCGTTTGTTCTTCTTCCTCTTCATTCGGTAACCACAGCAGCATGCAGCAGCCAGCTTCCTCTGTTCACCTTATCCATCACCACCAGCACCATTAACAGAGTAACCGTGCTCTGTTTCTACCTCACTTCTCTGTTCTACCGTGAAGACAGTAACAGCATGCAGCAATAGGATACTGATGCTCTGTTTCCTCCCTTCTGATCGCTATCAGCAGCTCGGTCACTTTCCATCAAGCACAACACTGGTTTCCACCTTCTGTTTCTCTTCACCGTTTGTAACAACCAGCCTCTTCCTCTGTTTGTCACACCAGCCAACATTGTCTCCTTTAATTTCTGTCTTCTCTACTTGAACAGCGCCCCCTCTTCTTCTTCCAGTTACTTATGCCACAGCTTCTCCTTCAATCCCGTATTAACTGGAAAATTCGAGATTTCCTTCTCCTTCAGCTAGCTTCCTTCACACACTTCCATCTCCTTCGGCTAGCTTCTTTCTCACACCACTTAGATTATTTACATGTTACATATACCTATGCTTTATGTTATATGTTTGTTTATTTTATTTTATTTCCTAATCATGTGAATGGATATATGTATAAAGCCTTATGATGCTTTTACAATGATATGTATATTTTAATCTCTTTTCTATATGCATATATATATATATATGTGTGTGTGTGTGCGCGCGCGCGTGTGCCGATCATTTTAATGTATAGGTCTTATTATAATTATATATATGTTACCATGTTGTTATTATTATTGTTACTAATTAAATAAATTATTTCAACTATCTATATTTATCTCTAAAACATAGAGTGTAGTGTTTTTTTGATCAAATGATATATTTCATTTCCGCATCACTCGCATCTTAGCGCGAGTGCGAGTGAGCTATGAAATGATTTATTTACTCCTAAGCATAGTCTACATCTATTTTAGATTATACATAATTTTTATTTGTTTATTATTATTCATCTCTTATTCACTCATGACGTAGCACGATCACGAAGTTACAGGATATTACAGACAAGGATCATGCAAAAACATCGACAACATATTATTAGGATAATAAACACTATTACAAGCACTATGATAAGCCAAAGAGGTAAGATACCAAAGAGCTTTGGCAAATCGGACATCACAACATTCAACACTGAAAATCACAAATACTTAAAAACTCACAAATGCTTACAGAGGACTGGACTTAAACTTAGAACTCCACTCTTCAATGCCAAAACTACAAGGTATGAGTCCCTTTTATAACCTTAGAACTTACTACAAGATAACAAACTTTAGTGATATGATAGCGAGCACGTGAGAGTGTTTAATGATGCTGGAGAGCCTTCAATTATGGAGTTATTTACATGCTTTCTTTTTGAAAAAGATGACAACTGTAGACAATAATAGAGATTCTGATAGAGTGTCAGCACCATATGGCTGAGACACATGTCTTCTTGATCAGATCTGTGTCTACTCTTTGTCAGAGGATGATGAGCTGGTAATCCATAGTGGGACAGTGGCGGCCCAGTTGATGTCTTCAAGGTGGGTTGGATGCTCAGCTAGATATTCTACCATTAAGGTATGCAAAGTATGCCAGAGATGGTTTTTGGGTTCGCTGAGTCCAGATTGTCCATACAAAAGCCTAGTGTGGTAAGGTGGTGTAACACCCCAAATTTTTGGCCGGACCTTCGTTCATATTTTACCTCACGTGTGGATCGTCGCCCGATGAAAATCGAGATACTACCAAAAAGTTTCATTCTATCAAAATCATTTTCTTCAAAATTCAGTTCATAACCTTTAGTTCTCAAATCAATGTCTATAAAGATATTCTATGCAAGATAGAAAATCACAATAATTTCACTGAACAAATCATAAGTTCTGCTGCAGAACACTTTTAAAACTATTCATCTAAACCAAAATCATTATACAAGGAAAACCAATGAAAGATAAAACAATTGAAGTTAACCAATGTGAATACATTAAAACAATCTAGTAAAATGCATAAAACATGACTTCCAAGTCACCTATCCCAGACGACCTCCCCATGAGGTGTCCAATCAGAGTGCGAGTGCTCTGACGTAAGTCGACATACTCTACGTCATGGTGTACCTGAAAAATAAAGTGGGAGTGAGCTCGAAAGCTCAGTGGATCGATCCTACACATCACATGCATTATATAAACTCAATTCAAAACATTACAAACACTTTCAAACATTAGGCATTCAAACATTTATTTGTTTCAGTTATATGTTCAAACCGGAAGAGGGTTGAGATGTCTCTCGGGATTCCCTGTAATCCAATCAAATCTTAGAGGGTTCCAATAACCGTCTAAAATCAGTCATGTCATCACTATCACAGTCTAAGAAAGAGTACTTATTGCGACGTCGTATCGTCTCCCAAAGACTTTGAGCTGTCACAGTTAGCTCCAGGTAGGAATACATACGATCCGCCTTGTGGCTCGACAATCTCAAACAGTGACATATAGGAGATGCCACCTCGATCTGCAATTATTTCAAATGACCATTGATTTCTTAGGAATGAACATCAATGGCAAGCTCTCTTTATAACCCCATATCTCACAAAAACTCCTTGAATTCCTAGATGTTTTGCTGGACAAAACAACTATCTAGCAATTTCTTGGACTTGACAATTATATAGGTTTCTTTATCAAAGATTTCTCATGGTATACAAGCAAGCTTTCCTTATTACTGAAGAAATCACCCCCACCATGGACTAATGAATAGACAACAGCTATTCAGGCCCTCAAATTGAAGGCACAAACTCTTCCTCCGCTACAAATTCCAAGCATTGGGCATCGAATCCTTTAGACTAATACTAGTGACGAGTATTGGGGCGCCGTTTTATTAGAAGAATTTTCGGACAACACCAAGCACATTTGTGGCTATAAAGTACATATATATATATACTTTATTTATGACTGAATAATGCAGGTATAACAAACGAATAATTTATGTATAACAAATAATGTGCGCATACATACATACATACATATATATATATATATATAATTGTTTATATATATAAATGTAAGAGAAGTACATAGATACAACAAAAACAGAGGAACAACAATTTAGTAACAATGATAGAAACAACAAAGAAGTTGTGTTATAGAGCATAATTTATTGTTAGTAGAGTTAATTAGAAGTAAGCTGCTGGTTGTCTTAAGTAGTGATAAATTAGATTTTGACACTCATAATTAGTTGATTGAATGTTTAATTGTTGCAAGCAACTTCTGATATACATATAGAGATTCTACATATAATTGTTAATTTATATATATATCAGCCAACCATACGTAAATTTTTTATACTTCCATTATTCCATTGTTATTTTAACATTATCCCACTACTCGCATTATTCATTAATTATTCATCTATTATGCATACGTTATACTGCTATACCTTTTGTAATACCCCAAAATTTTGTCAAATAATTAAAAATAAATAAGTTTGAGAAAAATAAATAAAATAAGTCAAATAGATTAATTTCAAATATTTTAAGAAATTTTGGGTGCAAATGGTGGATTGACATTTGAAAAATAAAATAAATTAAAAATATAGCAAAAATTAAACAAATAAAACCTTAATTTGATAATTAAATAAAAAATTTAGGTTTAGTAAAATAAATAAATAAAAATAAAGTATAAATACACATATTGGCTAATATGTGAATGAATAAGGTATGTGTTAGCATAATAAATGTTAATATGTACATAGAAAAAAATTCATATAATTAAATAAAATATATTTATTAAAAATAAATCAAACATTAGGTAAATAATAGTGTGTAATTTATAAATTATTATCTGAAAATGAAATAGGAAATAAATAAAAATACATAAAAATGAAAAATACAAATTATTTAATTAATAGCATTAAAAATATTAAAGAAATGAAAATATATAAAATAAATGCAATATTAAATAATTAGAAAGGGAAAAAATTTAGTAAATTATCAAAATAGAAGGGAATACACAAGAAAATCAAATTCTTATCAATTAGGAAGTGTATAATTGCTAAAATTCGGATTATAGAAGCTTTGGAAAGAGATTTTGTAATTAGAAACACGTTCCAACGGTCCAAATTCGATCTGTCCGATCCAACGAATAAGATCAATGGCTTAAACAACGTTCAGGAGCACCGAATCACGTAGATCCAATGGCTACAAATCGATCATCCAAATCCAACGGCTCGGATCAACACCGAAATCGGAGATCGCAAACACACCACAATCGAGGATAATCGAACGGTCTAGAAACGATCGGCTTAATCGAATAAACAGGATCATTTTCGTTGATCACGAAATCGGATTCGCACACAAAACTCGAGGTTCATCCAACAGCGGAGATCAAAGCCGAGTAGATCCAATCGCGAACTGATGCTGTTCTCGAAGATGATCAACGGTCCAGATCAAATATGATGATCTTGATCGTGATCTGATACTGTCATCGAGGACCATCAACAGCCGAGATTCCACCCGCTAAAACAAAATCGCGAATGTACACTCCGATTGAGGTTGATCAACGGACGAGATCGAAGATCTGATTCAACTGCTTGATCCGAGAACGATCCGACGGTTCCGATCAAATCTTAACGCGTGTCTCGAGGAAAATCGGACGTCCTAGATTCTATCCGCCCGATCTGATCACAAATGGCATCCCGAGGATGATCTAACGGCCTGAATCGAATGCCCTGATAATTACGAAAATAATAACATAAAATCCGATTAAAAATTCGAAAAAAAATGTTTCTAAACTCCAAAAAATTTCAAAAAAAATACCTACTATTTTCCTATGCTTGGGGGGCACAAAAATTTAAATTTTTGTAAGTTTCCCACCAAAAAAACTTGCCATTCTATACACTTTTGAAGCCTATATAAACCCCCCAATGCTCACAACTCAAACCATCCCAAGCAACAAGAGTTGAGTTGTCATCTTATGCTTCTAGCCTTCTTCTTGACATTCTCCTTAGTTCTTGAGTGATCTTGAATTATTCTTGAGTGTTCTTGAGTGTTCTTAAGAGTTCTTGAGTGTTTGGAAGTCTTGAAACAACGGAACTCTGCTGGCTTTCAGAGGTGCACAGAAGGGACGCATTTAAGGTGGAAGTGACTTCTAACCGTTACTTCTTTATTTTAATTTAAATGAATCATGCATGTGTGATGATGTTTTGAAGATGATTGATTGAACTTATGTCTTTGTATGCATGCTTTATTTATTGTGTCATGAATATACATGTTATGCATGTTTAGAA
>JAJIYU010002067.1:0-32257 GCA_030144865.1 Tinospora cordifolia | reverse complement strand
CTTTATCTCCTAATATTGTCTTGTATTAATGAAAAGATATATTCTTTAAATCACTCATAGACATGAGATATTGAAAAATGGAATGTCAAGTGTGTGTCACTTGTAAAGTAGAACGGACCCAACCCGCACATTGTCACATTGTCATAAGTCACATTGTCACATTGTCTTGAAGTATGACCTCCTCCTAGTATATGAAGTCTGATGGGTCTGGCTCGTACTTTCACAGCATCGACACATGAAATACATTATGGATCGAGGACATACGATTCAGCAAGTCCAACTCATAGGTACATTCACCGACCCGCTTGATTATCTCAAACGGACCGATGAATCTCAGTGCTACCTTCCCTTTGATTCTAAACCGTCTAATCCCCTTTTGTGGACTAATCTTTAGGGAAACTCTATCACTTGGTTGAAATTCGAAAGGTTTTTTTCTTTTGTCTAGATAGTTTTTCTACCTATTCTAAGTTGTCACTAGCCTCTTCTGAATCTTCTTTACCTGAATGTTCATTTATTCTACCAATTATGGTCCTGTGAGAACCTAATCCTCAAAGTCTGCCGAACAAGATCGTGATCTGCAAGGTCTTCCATAGAGTGCTTCATATGGAGCTATCCATATGCTCACATGGCAACTGTTATTATATGCGAACTTTGCCAAATGTAGGTATTTGCTCTAGTTGCCCTTGAAATCAAGGACACAAGTTCTTAGCATATCTTCCAATATTTGAATGCCCCTCTCAGATTGCTCATCGGTCTGAGGATGGAACGCAGTGTTCATGGTGAGTCTGCTTCTTAGCTCTTTCTGTAAGCTTTGCCAAAAGTAGGACTTGAACCTGACATCTCTGTCTAACACAATAGTCTTGGGGACACCATGAAATTTCACATTTCTCTGACGTATAGTTTTTCAAGTTTTTCGACTGCATCTGTAGATCAAATAGGTAGGAAATGGGCTACCTTTGTCAGCAGATCGACAATTACCCATACAGTGTCTTCCCCTTTCTGATTCCTTGGCAGGCTGCTAACAAAATCTATTGCAATGTTATCCCACTCTCATTTTGGTATTGGAAGCGGTTACAACATCCCTAAAGGTTTTTTGTGATTTGTCTTCACTTGTTGACAAGTCAAACATCTAGAGACATACTTGGCTATGTCCCTTTTCATGCCTCTCCACCAATATGTTTTCTTCAAATTCTGATACATTTTGTCACCTCCTGGATGCATTGTGTACTTAGTTTGATGAGCTTTATCTAGGATGGTTCTTCTGCTCTGCCCACCACCAGGCACACAAACTCTATTTCAAAGCTCAATATGCCTTCTGCATCAATTTTGAAATCAGTGTGCTTGCCTTGCTGGACACCCTCTGTGCGATCAACAATCCACTGGTCACTTTTCTATTCATCTCTAATTTGGTTTAAGAGATCCGGTTGGCAAGTCACAGCATACAAATACACTTGTTTCTCATCTAAAGTAATAACCAAGTTATACTCACTAAGCAACTGGTATATCTATCCTCTTTCCTCATCATTCTTACTAATTTTTCTGTTGAGTGCATCGGCCACCACATTGGCCTTGCCCAGATGGTAGTGCAGCTAAAAATTATAGTCTTTCAAAAATTCTACCCACCTTCGCTGCCTCAGGTTTAATTCTTTCTGGGTATAAATGTATTTCAGGCTCTTATGATCTAAAAATAAATCAAAACTCTTCTCACAGAGGTAATGTCTCTAGATTTTTAGTGCAAACACAATCATTACCAACTCTAGATCAAAGGTAGGGTCGTTCCAATCATGGGTCTTCAATTGCCTTAAAACATAAGCTACTACCTTTCCTTCTTGCATCAACACTGCGCCTAATCCAATCAACGAAGCATCGGTGTATAGGCTGTCCCTCACACCATGAGTAGGCATGACTATAACGGGTGTTGAAGTTAACCTTTTCTTCAGTTCTTGAAATGTTTATTCACATTTATCATTTCAAAGGAACTTCTCTCCCTTTCAGGTTAACTTAGTCATTGGTTTAGCCAATTTTGAAAAATCTTGGATGAAGCGGCGGTAGTGTCTAGCCAAACCTAGGAAGCTTCTGATTTCTATGACAATCGTAGGCTGCTTCGAGTTTAATACTGCCTTTACTTTCTCGGGGTCTACTGATATCCTTTCAGCCGAAACCACATGGACAAGGAACTTGACTCTTTTTATCCATAACTCACACTTGCTAAGCTTGGCATATAATTCATTTCTTTTCAGTATCTCCAAGATGATATGCAAATGCTCCACGTGTTTAACCTCTAATCCATTAATGCAGTCAGTGCATTGGTCAAATCAAATGACGTCACTGTGAACTCGAAATGCCTGTATCGAGTTCTGAAAGTTGTCTTGTATATATCAGACTCTCTGATCCTTAGCTGATGATACCCTAACCTTATATCAATCTTGGAGAAGTGAGTAGCTCCCCTCAGCTAATTAAACAAGTCCTTTATTCTAAGCAACGGGTATTTGTTCTTTATCATTACTTGGTTTAGCCTCTGGTAGTCCACACACAATCTCAAGGATCCATCCTTTTTCTTCACAAACAATACTGGAGTTCTCCATGGCGATTCGCTAGATCTGATAAACCCTTTCTCGATGAGTTCATCCAATTGTGTCTTCAGCTCAATCAATTCTACAGGTGTTATTCTGTAAGGTGGCATGGCTATGAGATCAATGCCTGGATGTAACTTGATGTTGAACTCCAACTGTCTATGTGGTGGGAGTCCAGGTAGATCATTTGGGAACACATCTACATATTCCCATACTACATATATCACCTGTATTTCCCTAGGCTTTTCAACATCCTTTTCTAACAATTTTTTGAAGTCCTCCTATTTTATAGAGTATAGCATGGCTAACATGGGACTCCTTGGCAATCTTTGCATGTCCTCCCTTATCTTCAGTATCTCACCAGATGGTACTTCACAATCACTCTTTGTCTGTGACAATCAATCTGTGCTTGATATTGGATCAACCAATCTATAACCAATATCATGTCATATCCAAGAAAATGGAGTGCACAAAGATCAACTAAAATTAGTTTGTCCACAAATCTAAGGTCACATCTCCAATATCTCATCGAATTCATCGTAGTCTCGATGGGTGTGGCTACATCTAATATCACTGACAATGGACTTGTTACTAATTATAATCTATCCACTAGGTTCTCAGAAATAAAGGATCTAGTGGAACCCAAATCAAACAAAACTTTCACAGTGACGCCAAACAAAAGAAACATACCTTCCACTATTGGAGTGGGATCAGTTTGGGCATCTATCACATACAATTAGGTCTGGTTTCTTTGCTGTGGCTAAGACTGCGGCTGATGTCTATACTATGGATGACTGCTCTGCCCACGTGTCTGCTACAGCTACTGAGGGGCTAGAGCTGGCGTTCTGGTAGGACAGTGCCTAGCCAAATGCCCTCTCTAATTGCACACAAAATATAACCCTTGTTTCTTAACCTTGTTCTTCTAATCATCAGTCCCACAGTCTAGTCGAGTCTACTGGGTCTGTTGCCTATCATAAGTATGTGTCTGGCCCTGAGCCTAAGGCATTCTATACCCATCCTGCCTACTCTTCTTCTTCTACGAGGCTCCTGCAGCTTGACCTAGCTATGACCTCTTCTTTTTGTTTCTCAATGCATGCTCATACTCAAGGTCTCGCTTGACAAATTGTGTTGTTTCTACTGTCTCTCTTAGGGTAGTCAGCTTCAGAAGAGCTGTAATCTTCCTAATCTCTATCTTTAGTCCCTTAGTGAATCTATCGGTCTTGGACTACTCGTCTCTAATCAACTCAGAGATAAACTTAAACAGCTCAATAAATCTTTGCTCATATTCGACTATTGTCATGGTCTTCTGAGTCAACCATATGAACTTAATTTGTAATTTTCTGGTCTTCGTCGTAGAGAAAAAGTGACAATAGAATAAAGCCTTAAACTGTTCCCATGTCATGACAGATTCATCCATTGTGGGGTCATTTATAATCATCCCCCACCAATGATAGGCGGGTCTTACAAACTGATGCACTGCTAGTGCAACTCTCTTGGGTTCGATAACCCCCATAGCATTCAAATGTTTGTTCATCTTTATGAACCATCTGTCTACTGCCACATGATCAATCATGCCCTCAAATGCATTGGGTTTCAGCTTTTGAAACTCAGTCAATAAATCCTTTTATTCCCTATCAGACCTTGTCAATCAGTCATGTGCTACTAGACCAAAGGGAATCGGTCCCTAATGAATCTAGGGATAAGGCTATGCCTCTGGATGTGGATGCATCGGTGTCAGTGTCTGTATCGATGGCTACAGGATCTTTATGACCTGCTCCACTACTCTCTAAATGATCTCTGTGATCATCTCGGGCGTCACCATCGCCGTTACTAGTGCTGCTGCCCTTGAGGTCCCCTCATCCCCCTGCCTTGACTCATCTATGTTGGCATCTGTAATTGCGTTCCTTTTTGTATTTTCCCTTATTCTCGTCATTATCTACAAGGCAAAAGTCACTTTCAGTATCCAATAGTTTAATCATAATGAAATAAAAAATTTTCCAACATCCAAAGGTATTGATATTATATCTCAACTTCAATCTGAGCTATGCAACCTCTTTTCTCAACATTCTGGATGCCAAGTGCTCTTGTAGCCCATGATAATCTCCATCTTTCAAAGTACTTATTCCTTATCTTACGACCCTTTGGTCGAAGTCGTTTTCTTATGTTATTCGTACTCCCATGGCTTTAGATTCATGTTTCTAAGTTCTCGATTGTTCTGTGGCCTATTGGTTTATGCTTCTAAGTTGTATTTGAGGTTTCCATCCCTCATATATGTTTTCAAGGTACTAGATTTGTTTGGTTTAGTGCGGCAATACTCAATATAATTATACATATATAATATGAAATCAATCAATCAATCAGGTAAGTAACACATGCTAGCATAATGAAATTCCAAGCTTCCATCTGTGCCTCCAGGTCTGTACATCCCATACCACCCTCGCCCATCATCATAGGCTTCTACTCAGAGATTTTGCTACACCTACAAAATTTTTCAAATGTCTTGATTTCTAAGGCTTTGCAAGCCCCACTATGTTTGATCGTCCCATACTAGTCAAACACAATGCGAACAAGTTCTTCCAAAGATACTGATTATTCATCAAACGTGCTCCATCAATCTTCGAGTCCAAGATTCCTCCACACCCCCAAATCCCTATGTGTCCCATACCGTATAGAAACTAGAGATATGGGATCCTCTTGATCTCGTGTCCTGACTAATCAAGTGTGCGTCTTCACACATTTTCAGTCTCTAGCTGTGATGACCCACGATTATGTGCACAGAAATTTTTGGCTCCAAAGTATGTATTTTCAGAAATTATAATGGAAATACATGGAATTATCCTAGATTTTTTTCAATTTTGAATTATTTATTGGAAAAAATTGAAATAATGGGAAAAAATGTGATTTTGAGGAGAAAATACATGGGACTATAAGGAAAATGTGATTTCTTAAGAGAAATAACTTTAAAGATTGATTGTTGAATTTTTAAAATTTTATGAAATTTTTAGAGAAATTAATGAAATTTTTGGGAGAAAAATATAATATTTGGTGGATTATTTAATTTTTGAGAGAATTTATATAAATAATAGAAAATGATGGATAATGGAAGATTTCGATGAGAAATGATGATAAAATAATTTTTGATGATTTTAGAAAAAAAAATAGAATTTTGATATATATACATACGTGTATACATGTATGTATAAGGAAAATATATATACATATAATGGACCTGGGTAGCCAAGGCCCGTTCTGGGCAGGCCGCACAACACGGCCTGTGCGGGCCGGGCTGGCGCTGGGTTGGCCCAACGCCCTGCCTGCTTTTCTTCTGCCCCCTCTTTTTCCTAGTTTTCCTTCCCCTTTGTGGCAAAAAACCAGTAGCAGTAGATGTTTTTGGCCCCTGGTTTGGTCGTCCGGTGACTCCATCGACCTGGACTCTGACCCCCAGCCATCTATGCTCCATGGGGGAAGGCTAATGAGCCATGTGGCAGACTTTTGTCATGCAACGAGACCTTGCAAACATGCAACAAAAGCTACCTACTTTCAGCATTTTAGTAGTTTGAACGACCAGACTTCAAAATCCTTGTTCTCCTTCATCCCACCACCGTTTTAGACGTTCTTGTACTCATTGGAAAGCTTTTAGGCCCCGACCGGAGGTGTGGATAACGAAGCCACCCTCACAGGGAGAGAGGAGAGCCCTAGATTGGTAGAGGTATCTACAACGCTGTGCAATCTGTCTATCCAAAACCTCATCCGTTTGGGATGAAAATAGCTGAGAAAACATGTTGTCCAATACTTGGAAACCTAGAAACTGAAAACTATGAGTTGATTTGATTTTCAAGCTACTTGTTCATGACCCATCCGAGCTCCGTTTTGGGAGTAAGACCACTCATTCTCTTCCTTTTCATGTATACTACAATGTCCAACTAACATAAAATGAAAAACAAAACCTTAAATGTGTTATACAAGCTGTTGAAGTTGCCTTGTTGCTAACTGTCACAATAGTTTGTGCAGGAAAGTGATCTTGAGAGTGACTTTGAGCTTCCATTTTCAGTGGCTAAGGGCAACCATTGTGGCTAAGACTTAGACCGATTGAAAGCTTACACTAAGGGCTGCAAGGAGGTATAAAGGTCAAACCTTAAGGCTTTGTAGATAAGTTTTTATATGCTGTTGAAAACCCCCTGTTACACATGAACTTTGGACTTAAACAAATTTCTAAAATTTTCTTGTGTATGTCATGTTGTTGAGGTTGTGTATGAGACGATTTTGGGGCTTATGGTATACTATTTTGAAAGGACCTTGACAAGGGATTGTTGTATGACCTACATGCTTGCAACATGTACAAGTAATGGCCCTAGATTAGAAGTTAGAAAACTTGGAAATTAAAGCACTTAAAACAACTTAGAAAACTTGGAAATTGGAAATCAATTTCAGGACAGAGAAGTATCAGATCAGCTAACTGGCCAAACGTAGGTATTTTGACTTGAAATTTAGTGGGGAGGTCACTAGACCTGTTGATATTGAGTGTACCAAATTTCACTCCTATCTGAATTGATTTAATGGGTCAATTGAATACATAATTGATTGCTGGAAACATGCAGTCCGAGAATTCAACTTTCCTGATATCCCTATTAAAAATCATAGCAAACAATGTCCAAAAATCATAAAATAAAATTCTAGTAACTTTTGGGAATGAGTAGATCAAAACTGGAAACTTTTACATAAATCCAATGGTTGATTGATCACAAGAAATTTGGGAAATTTACTGCTAAGAAGTGTGAACCCAGAAGTTCTTGTGATTCAACTAAAAATTATGAGATTACGTTAAATGAACAAACCTCAATGGATTGAGCTGAAATTTAGTGGAGAGATTTCTAATTATGTGTAGTTTACGCTTACCAAATTTCAGGGTAATCTGATATGGATAAGTGGGTCAAATTAGGAAAATAGTCATTGCCTATCATATAGAATCTGAGAACAAATAGTCCCTGAAATCTCAGTTAAAAACACTATCAAATGAAGTCCTAAAATCATGATTTAAAATACTGGAGAAGTTCTAAGGAGTTTAGAACAGACCTAAAAAATTTGGTGCAAACTCGACGTATAAATTGCCACAGAAAAATTGGCAAGCTCGCTGCATAAGAGAGCAAAGAACCCAAAAAAAAAATTTACCAAGTGTTTGGATTTGGGATTTTGAACCAATTTTGACACAATTGGCCTATGTTGACCCAATTGGGCACAAATTGAACTAAGGTGACTAGGATGATCGCATTGACCAGAGTTGACCAGAGTTGAGTAGGTTTAACCGATTGACCAAAATGGCTCAGGTCGATCGAAACTGAGTATGGACAGTGAGATTAGATATTGGGCCACTGTATGGATAGAACTAAGATTGAGTTTGATTGATGCAAATTCAAGAGAGTATAGTGGGACTGGGCTGGTTGTCGAGGGGACATCGGTACGCAAGACCCAAGGTGAGTAGTCTGATTCAGGTGTTTTCTGTGACTTTTATTCCTTGCATGAAACTTGTGTGAAATGACATTGTTTAAATGGTTTCACATGATTTAGATACATCTGATTGATTTCGAGATGTGTAGATGTACACTGATAGTGAGACCATAGGCTCGAGGGCCTAGCGTCGAGGTCAGGGTACTTGATGTGATTGAGTTTATACTCGAGGTTCGAGTGCGGGGTTAGGGCATATGATAAATGCGCTTAGCTTCCGCCCTACTTGAGTCATGGCACTCGAGGATCGAGCATGGGGTTAGGGTATTCACAGAGTACGCCTAGCTTACGATCCACTCGAGTGGCCAATACGCCTAACTCAGGACCTACTCGAGATATGACCATAGGCTGGGTTTGTTGAGTTAACTTGGCCTGGATGTGTTTTTTTTAATAGCTTTGATTTTAGATGTTTTCTAAAACTGTTGTACTATTTATAATTGATTCACACTATGCCATGCTTTCAAATGCCATACCATCTTTACTTCTTATGCATACATACATTGCTTTTGGAATATTGGTTATGGATGACATTCTGATCTTTCTACTCACCGAGCCACGTTGATTTTAGGTTCACTACTCTATTATTATTTCAGGTTCTAAAGTGGTTGATAAAGGGAAAGGCGTAGTGATCGCCTAGTTCCCTGACGATTCCTGTCCCTACTTCTTTTGGTCTTTGATTTGGAGGTTGGTCATTTCTATACTTGCGTAAATGGTTAAACTTGTATTTTGGACTAGACAAACGTGTAATAAAATGTTTTTGCTTGTATGATGTTTTTGCTTATAAGTGTTCTAGTCTTATTGATATCGTCTGTTGTATGAGATTTGAAAAGGGCTTAACAGTGGTCGGGCGAACTCGTCTTGGTGAGAGGGTTCGTAAGGTCATTGTGTCGATTGGGTTACCCTTGGCTTAGAGAAGGGGTCCTGACAAGACTTGGTATCAGAAACCTAGGTTCAAAGGAATTGAAAAACACAATTAAATGAGGAACCTAGACGATATCAGAATGATTACGGAAGTAAGAGAGTTCTCGAATAGAGAAGAGAGGACTATCAATCATAAAATGTATTTGAGCATAACTAGTAAACTTTTAGAATCGGGTCTATTTTGAATATATGAATAACGAATAGTCCAATTTAAACTGCAGATAGATATGCCACCTCGGCAAGGTACAACACCACCTAGGCGAGGCAAAGCACCACTCGAGCCAAGGGAGCTGACACCACCACCACCCCCTCCTGCTTAGCCCGAGCTAGACCATATACAGAGACTCCAAGCAGTGATTAGGGCCTCTAAAGAGGCTGCTCAGGCCTAGACAACCTTACTGATGTAGAGGTTAGATCGATTGGAGGTTGAGAAGCAGAGAGCCGAGCCAGCAGCATAGCCTACTCCACCCATGGCACCAGCTGCTGAGCCACCAGTCGGACTAGTAGTAGCATCTACAGCCCCGGCCCACGACAGATAGAGAGATGAGAGAGTCCATACCCAGCTCCTCAAGAGTTTCATGTTCCTACGCCCTGCGACATTTAGGGGCGACATCAGTTTAGAGATAGTCGAAGATTGGTTGCTCAATATGGAGAAAAACGCTGAGACTCTACGATTGTCTGAGGCAGATTGGGTTCTCTTCTGGACACATATGTTAGAGGCTGAGGCTACTAGATGGTGGCGATCCATGAGGAACATAGAGGGTCAGATCGCTACTTGGGCAAAATTCAGGGAGTTGTTCCTAGAGGCTTACATTCCCAAGACTGAGAGGTAATGTAAGAAGGTGGAGTTTTTGATCCTGCAACAGGGGACCATAACTGTTAGAGAGTACACACATCAGTTCCTACAGCTAGAAGCGTTTGCCAGGGGGTTGATAGCTAAGTAGAGCAAGAGTGTCGGATTCTATCGACGGGGGCTGAGGGTCACTATCAGACATGCGACTTCTACATCAAGGGCCCAGACTTTAGAAGAGGTCCAGAAAGAGGCCTTACGGTATGAGATGGTCGAGTTAGATGAGTGACCTGAGGTTTCTGTAGTACCGGGCGATACCCCTCAGTCGCAGTCACAATAGCAGGCCACATCGTAGACTCAACCATCACACAGAGGTGGGTCTGGAGGTTATCGAGGTCGTGGTCATCAGCAGAGGTAGAGGAAGATGAGGTATTATGAGACACAGTCGAGCGACACTCCTAGCCAAACCGCCACCCAGGCAGTAGCGCTTGCAGCCACTCCCGTGCAGGCACACCCACTAGCAGAGCACATTTTCAGGGGGCCGAGGCAGAGGCCGTGGTAGAGGTCATGGGCAGAGTCAGAGCTATCAGGGAGGACAGAGGCCACCACTTACGTGCTATCATTATGGACAGGTTGGACACAAGAAGGCTGAGTATCTGACTCTTACAGTAGGTCAGAGCTCTTCTGCCCCGGTTATCAGAGATAGAGCACAAGTCGTCACCCAACCTGACCCGGATTCGACGATGATCTTGGTGGAAGGTACCGTCTCACTCTGTGATTCATCTGTTTAGGTATTGATTGATGATGGATCTACTCTGTCTTTCATTTCTGGATGTGTTGTGGATAGACTAGGACTTAAACCAATTAGGGGTTTTACTTGGTTGATGTTGAGTTCTACCACTAGGGAGCGCATGTACCCCAACATGATCTGTGAGAGGTGTGTGCTTAAGTTGGGAGACCTTGAGACTATAGTAGATCTCCGAGTGTTGGAGTTTCTTGAGTTTGATGCCATACTTGGTATGGGTTGGCTAGTTGTATATCATGCATATGTCAATTGCTTCGCTAAGAGGGTTGTGTTTTAGATTCCAGGCCAACCCACTATCGTCTTCCAGGGTAGAGCTTCTGACAGGCATAGTACTCAGGGCCAATTAGCAATGTAGTATGAGATGGATACCCTAGCTGGTATGACGACCATAGAGGAGGCACCGGCACGACTATCTATTGATGAGATCCCCATTGTCAGAGATTTCCCTAACGTGTTCCCTGAGGATCTAGTCGGCTTGCCTCCTAAGTGGGAGATCGACTTTATCATCGAGATCATTCGAGGGATACGACCTTTATCGATTCCTCCTTACTGCATGGCGCCTGAGGCGCAGTGTGCTCGAGGAACTACATTGATCGAGATATGCAGTTTATCCGGGAGCCAATAAGATGTACCAAGATGCTAAATGAACATATTGGTGGCCCACGATGAAACGGGACATAGCAGTATTCATTTAGAGATGTGATACTTGCCAACAAGTCAAAGCTGAGCACCAGAGACCCAGTGGATCCTTACAGCCCTTGTTTATACCAGAGTGGAAATGGGAACACATCACTATGGACTTCGTTACAGGACTACCCCGTATACAGCGGAGACACGATGCTATTTGGGTAGTTGTGGATCGTTTGACGAAGTCTGCCCACTTTCTCCCTATACATACTAAGGATTCAGTGGAGCAATTGAGCCGACTCTATATCAGGGAGATTATGAGGCTCCATGGGGTTCCCCTATCCATTGTGTCTGACAGAGACGCAAGGTTCACGTCCCGATTTTGGCAGGCATTGCAGACTCAGTTGGGGACGAGGGTGAGCCTTAGTACAACATTTTATCCACAGACTGATGGCCAGTCTGAGCATGTGATCCGGATCCTTGAGGATATGCTATGGTTTTGCATTTTGGATTTTCATGGTAACTAGGAGGATCACTTAGCTCTATGTGACTTTGCTTACGATAACAGCTACCAATCGAGTATCAGGATGGCACCATTTGAGGCGTTATATGGTCGACCATGCAGGTCTCCCGCCTACTGGGCCGAGACAGGTGATAGAGCAGTCTTAGGCCCTACCTTCATATAGGAACAGAATGAGAAGATACAAAGGATTAGACAAAATATGAAGGCCGCTCAAGACCGACAGAAGAGTTATGAGGATAACCGCAGAAGGGTCCTTGAGTTTGATGTTGGTGACCATGTCCTCCTCCGCATTTCGCCTCACAAGGGGCAAACACGTTTAGGGATTTCAGGGAAGCTTGCACCGATATATATTGGGCCTTTTGAGATCCTTGAGAGGATAGGCCTTGTTTCTTATAGGCTAGCATTACCACCACAACTATCGGGTGTGCATAATGTATTTCATGTTTCTATGTTGAGGAAATATCACTTCGATCCCTCGTACATTATCGATTGGAGACATATTGAACTGTGAGAGGACTGTACATTTGATGAGATGCCTGTGACCGAGCTGTGAAGAGGTTGCGCAACAAGGAGATACTAATGGTACGAGTGCGCTGGCAATTCCATGGTGTTGAGCAGGATACATGGGAGACTGGATTTTATGATCCGCCACTACCCTGAGCTAATGAGTGTTGCTCCTTGACATGTATTATATGTATCACTGTAAATTTCTAGGACAAAATTTCTTGTAAGGAGGAGAGGTTGCGACGACCCACGATTTCGTGCACAGAAATTTTCGAGTCCAAAGTATGTATTTTCAGAAATTATAATGGAAATACATAAAATTATCCTAAAATTTTCCCAATTTCAAATTATAAATATGTGATTTTGAGGAGAAAATACATGGGACTGTAAGGAAAGTGTGATTTCTTGGGAGAAATAATTTTTAAGATTGATTGTTGAATTTTTGAAAATTTTATGGAATTTTTAGAGAAATTAATGAAATTTTTGGGAGAAAAATATGATTTTTGGTGGATTATTCAATTGTTGAGAAAATAATTGTATAAATAATAGAAGATTTCGATGAGAAATGATGATAAAATAATTTTTGATGATTTTAGAAGATAAAATGTAGAATTTTGATATATATATATATACACATAGGTGTATACATGTATGTATAAGGAAAAAATAAAAAAAAAATACATATAATGGACCTGGGCAGCCCAGGCCTATTCTGGGCGAACCGCATAGCACAGGCCGAACGGCCCATGCGGGCCAAGTCCGACCCACTGGTCGCTCAGCCCACGTGGGCCAGGCTGGCGCTAGGCTGACTCGCGTGCCAGCTGGCCCAGCGCCCTGCCTTCTTTCTTCTCTCCCCTCTTTTTCTTGGTTTTCCTTCCCCTTTTTGGCAAAAAAAGCAGCAGCAGCAGCTGTTTTTGGCCCCTGGTTTGGCCGTCCGACAACTCCACCAACCAGGACTCTAACCCCCAGCCATATGTGCTCCATGTGGGAAGGCTAACGAGCCACATGGATGGCCACGTGGCAGACTTTTGTCATGCAAGGAGACCTTGCAAACATGCAACAAAAGCTACCTACTTTCAGCATTTTAGCAGTTTAAACGACCGGACTTCACAATCCTTGTTCTCCTTCATCCCACCACCGTTTTAAACGTTCTTATACTCGTTGGAAAGCTTTCAAACCCATCTAAAAGGACGTGTAATCCGTCTATCCAAAACCCCATCTGTTTGAAACAAAAACAGATGAGAAAACATGTTGTGCAACATTTGAAAACCTAGAAACTGAAAACTATGTGTTGGTCCGATTTTCAAGCTGCTTGTTTATGACCCATCGGAGGTCCATTTTGGAGGTAAGACCACTCATTCTCATCCTTTTAATGTATACTACAATGTCTAACTGATATAAAATGAAAAGCAAAACCTTAAACATGTTATACAAGCTGTTGAAGTTGCCTTGTTGCTAACTGTCACAACAGTTTGTATAGGAAAGTGATCTTGAGAGTGGCTTTGAGCCTCTATTTCCAGTGGCTAAGGGCAACCATTTTCGTCGAGACTTAGACCAATTGAAAGCTTACATTAAGGGCTGCAAGGAGGTATAAAGGTCAAACCTTAAGGCTTTGTAAATAAGTTTTTATATGTTGTTGAGAATCTCTTGTTACACATGAATTTTGGACTTAAACAAATTTTTGAAATTTACTTGTGTATGTTATGTTGTTGAGGTTGTGTATGAGATGATTTTGGGGCTAATGGGTATACCATTTCGAAAGGACCTTGATAAGGGATTGTTGTATGACCTATATACTTGCAACATGTACAAGTAATGGCCCTAGATTAGAAGTTAGAAAACTTGGAAATTAAGGCACTTAAACCAACTTAGAAAACTTGAAAATTGGAAATCAGTTTCAGGATAGAGAAGTATCAGATCAGCTAACTGGCCAAACGTAGGTATTTTGACTTGAAATTTAGTGGGGAGGTCACTAGACCTGTTGAGATTGAGTGTACCAAATTTCACTCCTATCTGAATTGATTTAATGGGTCAATTGAATACATAATTAACTGCTGGAAACATGCAGTCCGAGAATTCAACTTTCCTGATATCCCTATTAAAAATCATAGCAAACAATGTCCAAAAATCATAAAATAAAATTCTAATAACTTTTGGGAAAGAGTAGATCAAAACTGGAAACTTTTACATAAATCCAATGGTTGATTGATCACAAGAAATTTGTGAAATTTACTGCTAAGAAGTGTGAACCCAAAAGTTCCTGTGATTCAACTAAAAATTATGAGATTAAGTTAAATGGACAAACCTCAATGGATTGAGCTGAAATTTAGTGGAGAGATTCTTAATCATGTCTAGTTTACGCTTACCAAATTTCAGGGTAACCTGATATGGATAAGTGGGTCAAATTAGGAAAATAGTCACTGCCTATCATATAGAATCTAAGAACACATAGTCCCTGAAATCTCAGTTAAAAACACTATCAAATCAAGTCCTAAAATCATGATTTAAAATTCTGGGGAAGGCTAAAGGAGTCTAGAACGGACCTAAAAAATTTAGTGCAAACCTAACATACGGATTGCCCGCAGAAAAATCGGCAAGCTCGCTCCATAAGAGAGCAAAGAGCCCAAAAAAATTTTTGACTAAGTGTTCGGATTTGGGATTTTGAACCAATTTTGACCCAATTGGCTATGTTAACCCAATTTGGGCACAAACTGAGCTAAGGTGACTAGGATGACCATATTGACCAGAGTTGACCAAAGTTGACAAGGTTTGAGTGATAGAATGAAACGGTTCGGGTCGATCGAAACTGAGTAGTGACAGTGAGATTAGATATTGGGAACCTGTATGGATAGAACTGAGATTGAGTTTGATTGATGCAAATTCGAGAGAGGATAGTGGTACTGGGCCAGTTGTCAACGGGACATCAATACGCAGGACTCGAGGTGAGTAGTTTAATTCAAGTGTATTTTGTGACTTTTATTCCTTGCATAAAACTTTTGTGAAATGACATTGTTTAAATGGTTTCACATGATTTAGATACATCTGATTGATTTTGAGATGTGTAGATGTACACTAATAGTGAGACCATAGGCTCGAGGGCCGAGCATCGGGGTTAGGTACTTGATGTGATTGAGGTTAGACTCGACGTCCGAACGCGGGGTTAGGCCACATGATCAATGCGCCTAACTTCCGACCCGCTCGAGTCATGGCACTCAAGGACTGAGCGCAGGGTTAGGGTATTCGCGGAGTACGCCTAGCTTACGACTCGCTCGAGTAGCCAGTACACCTGACTCAAGACTTGCTCGAGCGATAACCATAGGTTGGGTTTGTTGAGTTAACCTGGCCTAGATATGTTTTTTTTACTAGCTTTGATTTTAGATGTTTTCTGAAACTGTTGCACTGTTTATAATTGATTTCACATTAGGCCATGCTTTCGAATGTCATACCATCTTTACTGCTCATGCATACATACATTATTTTTGGAATATTGGTTATGGATGACATGCTAATCTTTTTACTCACTGAGCCACGTTGATTTTAGGTTCACTACTCTATCATTATTTCAGGTTCTACAGTGGTTGATAAAGGTAAAGGCGTAGTGATCGCCTAGTTCCCTGACGATTCCTGTCCCTACTTCTTTTGGTCTTTGATTTGGAGGTTGGTCATTTCTGTTCTTGCGTAAATGGTTAAACTTGTATTTTGGACTAGACAAACGTGTAATAAAATGCTTCCACTTGTATGATACTTACTTTCGCTTATAAGTGTTCCAGTCTTTCTAATATTGTCTGTTGTATGAGATTTGGAAAGGGCTTAACAGTGGTCGGGCGACTCATCTTGGTGAGAGGGTTCATCAAGCCATTGTGCCGGTCGAGCCGCCCTTGGCTTTGAGAAGGGGTTCCACTTGTATGATGTTTTCTTTTGCTTATAAGTGTTCCAATCTTTCTGATATCATCTGTTGTATGAGATTTGGAAAGGGCTTAACAGTGATCGAGCGAACTCGTCTTGGTGAGAGGGTTCATTAGGTCATTGTGCCGGTAGGGCCACCCTTGGCTTACAGAAGGGGCCTCGACAAGACTTGGTATCAGAGACCTAGGTTCAAAGGAATTAAGAAACACAAATAAGTGAGCAACCTAGACGATATCAAAATGATTGCAGAAGTAAGCGAGTCCTCGAATAAAGAAGAGAGGACTATCAATCATAAAATGTATTTGAACATAACCAGTAAAATATTAGAATCGGGTCTATTTTGATTATATGAATAACCAACAGTCCAATTTAAACTGCAGATAGATATGCCACCTCGACGAGGAACAACACCACCTAGGCGGGCCAGAACACCGCTCGAGCCTAGGGAGCCGACACCACCACCACCCCCTCCTGCTCAGCCCAAACTAGACCATATACAGAGACTCGAGGTAGTGATTAGAGCCTCTCATGAGGCTGCTTAGGCCCAGACAGCCTTACTGATGCAGAGGTTAGATCCATTGGAGGCTGAGAGGCTGAGAGCCGAACCAGCAGCGCAGCCTGATCCACCCATGGCATTGGCTGTTGAGCCACTAGTCGGACCAGTAGTAGGACCCGCAACCCCAACCTAGGATAGACAGAGAGATGAGAGAGCCCATACACGACTCCTCAAGAGTTTCATGGACCTACGCCCTACAACATTTAGGGGCGGCATCAGCGTAGAGACAGCCGATGACTTGTCGCTCAATATGGAGAAGAACATTGAGACTCTACGATTATCAAAGGCAGATTGGGTTCTCTTTCTTGACACATATGTTAGAGGTTGAGGCTGCTAGATGGTGGCGATTCATGAGGAGTATAGAGGGTCAAATCGCTACTTGGCCCAGATTCAGGGAGTTGTTCCTAGAGGATTACATTCCCTAGATTAAGAGGGAACGTAAGGTGGAGTTTTTGAGCCTGCGGCAAGGGACCATGACTGTTAGAGAGTACACATATCAGTTACTATAGCTAGAGGCTTATGTCGGGGGGTCGATAGCTGAGTAGAGCGAGAGGGTCGGATTCTATTGACGGGGGCTGAGGGTCGCTATCAGACAGGCGACTTCTACATCCAGGGCCCAAACTTTAGAGGAGGTCCAGAAAGAGGCCTTACGGTACGAGATGGCCGGATTGGATGTGCGACCTGAGGTTTTTATAGTACCGGGCGGTACCCCTCAGCCACAGTCACAGCAGCAGGCCGCATCACAGACTCAGCCATCACACAGAGGAGGGTCTGGAGGTTATCGAGGTTGTGGTCGTCAGCAGAGCCAGAAGAAGAGGAGGTATTATGAGACACAGTTGAGCGACACTCCTAGCTAGACTGCCACCCAGGCAGTAGCGCTTGCAGCCACTCCCGTGCAGGCAGACCCACCAACAGAGCAGCATAACACATTTTTAGGGGACCAAGGCAGAGGCCGTGGGCAGAGTCAAAACTATCAGGGAAGATAGAGGCCACCACTTATGTGCTATCAGTGTGGACAGGTTGGATACTAGAAGGTTGAGTATCTGACTCTTACAATAGGTCCTAGCTCTTTTGCCTCGGTTATCAGAGATAGAGCACAGGTCGTCACCCAATCTGACCCAGATTCGACGATGACCTTGGTGGAAGGTACCGTCTCACTCTGTGATTCATTTGTTTAGGTATTGATTGATGATGGATCTACTTTGTCCTTCATTTCTGGATGTGTTGTGGATAGACTAGGATTTAGACCAATTAGGATTTTTACTTGGTTGATGTTGAGTTCTGTCGCTGGGGAGCGCATCTACCCCAACATGTTCTTTGAGAGGTGTGTGCTTAAGTTAGGGGACCTTGAGACCGTAGTAGATCTACGAGTGTTGGAGTTTCTTGAGTTTTATGCCATACTTGGTATGGACTGGCTGGCTGCATATCACGCATATGTTGATTGTTTTGCCAAGAGGGTTGTATTTCTGATTCTAGGCCAACCCACTATCGTCTTCCAGGGTAGAGCTTCTGACAGGTAGAGTACTTTGGCCGATCAGCAATGCAGCATGAGATGGATACCCTAGCTGGTATGACGACCATAGATGAGGCACATCCACGACCGTCTATTGATGAGATCCCCATTGTCAGAAATTTTCCTGACATGTTCCCCGAAAATCTACCCGACTTACCCCCTAAGCGGGAGATCGACTTGTATCGATTCCTCCTTACTGCATGGTGCCTAAGGAATTACAGGAATTGAAGGTCCAGCTGGAGGAGTTGTTGAGTAAGGGTTTCATTTCTCCTAGTGTGTCACCTTGGAGTGTGCCGGTACTGTTTGTTAAGAAGAAGGACAGGAGCCTCCGTCTATTTATTGACTACCGGCAGCTAAACAAGGTGACGATCAAGAACAAGTATCCCCTCCCACACATAGATGACTTATTTGACCAGCTTAGAGGTGTTAAAGTGTTTTCGAAGATCGATCTGAGATCTGGGTACCATCAGCTGAGAGTCAGGGAGGAAGATGTGCCGAAGACTGCGTTCCACACTAGATATGGGCACTATGAGTTCTTGGTCATGTCGTTTAGTGTGACTAATGCCCCAACCATGTTTATGGACTTTATGCAGAGGGTGTTCCGGCCGTACCTCGACACTTTTATGATTATCTTCATCAATGACATCTTTATCTATTCGAGGTCTCACGAGGAGCACGTCGAGCACTTGAGGATTGCACTACAGACTTTGAGAGAGCATAGATTGTATGCTAAGTTCAGCAAGTGCGAGTTTTGGCTATCAGTGGTCCAATTTTTGGGTCACATGATTAGAGTTGAGGGTATCTCAGTGGACCCCTTTAAGGTTGAAGCAGTTATCAGTTGGCTGAGACCTACCACAGTGACGGAAATCCATAGCTTCTTTGGTTTAACAGCCTATTATCGTCATTTCTTCCAGAACTTCTCGAGGATTGCAGCTCCGATGATGAAGCTAACCAAGAAGATATTCCTTTTGTATGGACTAATAGGTGCTTAGGAAGCCTTTCTTGAGCTTAAGTAGAGATTGACATCGGTTCCAGTACTAGTGTTACCAGAGCCCGACCGAGAGCTGACCATATATACTGACGCATCACAGATAGGTTTGGGCTATGTATTGATGCAGGATGACAAGGTAATAGTTTTTGCCTCTCGACGGTTGAAAGATCATGAGAAGAACTACCCTATCCATGCTTTAGAGCTGGCAGCAGTGGTACTCGCACTTAAGATTTGGCGGCACTACCTCTATAGCGAGCGTTTCACGCTCTATTCAAGAGAATACAGTAGGACTAGGCCAGTTGTCGACGAGACATTGGTACGCAGGACCCGAGATGAGTAGTCTGATTCAGGTGTTTTTTGTGACTTTTATTCCTTGCATAAAACTTGTGTGAAATGACATGGTTTAAATGGTTTCACATGATTTAGATACATCTGATTGATTTCTAGATGTGTAGATGTACACTGATAGTAAGACCATAGGCTTGAGGGCCGAGCGTCGAGGTCAGGGTACTTGATGTGATTGAGGTTAGACTCAAGGTCCGAGCGCGAGGTTAGGGCATATGATCAATGCGCCTAGTTTTTGACCCGCTCGAGTCATAGCACTCGAAGACTGAGCGAGGGGTTAGGGTATTCGTGGAGTACGCCTAGCTTACGATCCGCTCGAGTGGCCAGTAAGCCTGACTCAGGACCCGCTCGAGCGATGACCATAGGTTGGGTTTGTTAAGTTAACCTGGCTTGGATATGTTTTTTTACTAGCATTGATTTGAGATGTTTTCTGAAACTGTTGCACTATTTATAATTGATTTCACATTATGCCATGCTTTCGAATGTCATACCATCTTTACTGCTCATGCATACATACATTGTTTTTGGAATATTGGTTATGGATGACATGCTAATCTTTCTACTCACTGAGCAACGTTGATTTTAGGTTCACTATTCTATCATTATTTTAGGTTCTACAGTGGTTGATAAAGGTAAAGGCGTAGTGATCGCCTAGTTCCCTGACGATTCCTGTCCCTACTTCTTTTGGCCTTTGATTTGGAGGTTGGTCATTTCTGTTCTTGCGTAAATGGTTAAACTTGTATTTTGGACTAGACAAACGTGTAATAAAATGCTTCCGCTTGTATGATACTTACTTTTGCTTATAAGTATTCCAGTCTTTCTAATATTGTCTGTTGTATGAGATTTGGAAAGGGCTTAGCAGTGGTCGGGCGACTCATCTTGGTGAGAGGGTTCATCAAGCCATTGTGCCGGTCGAGCCGCCCTTGGCTTTAAGAAGGGGTTCCGACACTAGTTTATGTCTTAAAAGCTTTCATTTAGGTTTATGATACACTGTGCCTTCATGGAAACACCCAATCTTTATCTACGGTCTCTAAGGTCTCATCCTTCGGCTGAAAGATTTCTTTTGTTGAGTTAACTAGCAACCTAACCACCTAAAGCGACCTGCATCTATTTATTTAAACTCGGCCCATTATATCTAATAACTAGGCTCTGATATCAGCTTGGGTATCAACGAAATCATCGTTTTCCTAATGAGCTACAATCTTAGCTCTAATACTAGCTTTGTAACACCCCGGTCTCCAATCCATACATCTCTCAGGCCTCGCGCAGAGATGCGCACTCATTCAGCAGGAGAATCCGCAAAATGGTCGTTTGTTCAAAACCAGAGCGCTACTTAAATAATCTTCACTCTATCTCTTTCTTTCTTTCAAGTAATGATAAAATCAATTTAAATAGACATTGATTTTTTTTTATTTGAAATAAAGTTTCTAAGTAAATAAAATGGGTTAGTAAAGTTTCAAGTTCAAGTTCAAATCAATACAAAAGTATTATATACAAAAGGACAATAATAACCTCCCTAGTGAGGTTTCACCAAGATAATCGGAGTCACCTAGAGATGATCAACTCGCACTATGTCAACTGTCACTTGAAATGGAAAAGTGGGTGAGCTTGAGAGCCTAGTAGATCATACAGAACATCACTAGCATTATTCAAACTTAAAATACAAAACATGCAAACACTTTCATTACATTAGGGCGTTTCAAACACTTTATTGTTTTTCGTCACAATTAAGATCGAAAGGTTTATGGCCTCAGGAGCAAATCCGGAGGTAACGCCTGAGGGTCGATTACCTTTCGAAACCTGGACGAGGGCGTGAAGTCCAAAATGACACCCAGCCCTACAACCAGCCTAGTTGGGAACACCCACGATGACACTCACAAGCCGATCATCACCCCGATACGTGGTTTTGGTCTTAATTTAATCTTCTTTAGTTTCACATTTCATCACACCTCATTGCACACAATTGATACATCAAAATATGAAAATTAAACATGCTAGACATTTATGTAAGCAAGCAAGAAATCTTTCCATATTGTAACACCTCGAAATCTCATAAATGTGTGCACGTCAACAAAAAAAAAAATCAAATATTGGTTTAAGAAAATGAAATTAAATATTGATGGATTAAGATTTAAGATTTGTTGGAGAAATAAAATTTAATATTGATAGATCTAAATATTGGTTGGTTGAAATAGTAGTTGATTGAAATATTGGTGGAGAAAAAAAAATCAAATGTTGATTTGAAAATTAAAAATTAAATATTGGTTGATCGAAACATTGTTGAAAAAATAAAATTAGATATCGTTGAATTAAAATCAAATACGGGTTTGAAAGACAAGAATCGCATATTGAGTGATTGAAAAAAATGGCTTGCTCTAATTTTGGATGAAAAAAAATTCTGGAAACATCACGGTTGAGCAAAAAAGCATCCGAAAACTAAAAGAAAAAAATTCCAAAAATTTCGTTGATCTGGATTTTTGTTGATTTGTGGCATAACAATCAAACGAAGTGTCAGGACCCCTTCCCTAGGCCAAAGGGCGGCCTGACCAGCACAGTGGCCCGACAAACTCACACATCATATCAAGTTCGCCCAACCACTGTTAAGCCTCTTCAATCTCATACAACAAACGGTATCAGAACAATTAAAAGACTCGTGGCAAAAATAAACAAATATACGAAGAGTGCTCGTTATATTACATAATTGTCATGTCCAAAATACACAATTGACCCCACATATATGTACATATACATAAAGAATGACTGACCTCTAAACAAAGGACCAAGAAAAGGGAATAGAGAACGTCAGGGAGCTAGGCGATCACCACGCCCTTCCCTTTATCAGCCACTGAAGAACCTGAAATATTAATAGAATAGTGAGCCTAAAATTAACGTGGCTCAGTGAGTAGTAAGACCAGCATGTCAACCATAACCATCATTCCAAAATAGCGCATGTATGCATGAATAGTAAAAATGATATAATATTTGGATGCATGACATAGTATAAAAGTAGTTACAAACAGTGCAACAGTTTCAGAAAACATCTAAAATATTTGCCAATTAAAAATTGTATTCAGGCTAGGATTAAATCAGCAAACCCAACCTATGGTCATCGCTCGAGCGAGTCTTGAGTCAGGCGTACTGGCCACTTGAGTGAGTCATGAGTTAAACGTACCCATCGAATACTCTAACCCCGATGCACAGCCCCCAAGTGCTATTACTCAAGCGGGTTCTAAAGCTAGGTACACTGATCATATACTCTAACCCCAACATGCGACTGTCGAGTCTAATTCCAATCATATCATGTACTCTAACCCTGACACTCGGCCCTCGAGCCCATGGTCCCATTATCGATGAACATCTACATTTTTCAAATCATTCAGATATATCTCAACTTCATGAAACCATTTAAACCATGTCATTTCACACAAGTTTCATGCAAGGAGCATAACTCATAGAAAACACCTGAATCAAACTACTCACCTCGGGTCCCGTGCACCGATGTCCCGTCAACAACCAGCTCAGGCCAGTAGTGCTTACTCAAGTCTACACTATTTAAACTTAATTTCAGTTCTTTATAGAATGTGGCTTAATTCCTTACTCAACTATCCCTAATCGGTCTCGACCAACCCAAATCTAATTCGGTCAAATCCGATCAATCGGTCAAAATTGGTCAAAATTGGTCAACATGGTCAATTTTGGTTATCGTTGGTCAATTTCAGTCCAATTGGGTCAAGTTATGGCAAAATTGGGCCAATTAAGCAAAAATCCTCAAATTTCAACACTTAGCCCAAACTCAAGCATTTACCCTCTTTGCGCAGTGAATTTGTTGATTTTTCTACTACTAACTCGTTTGTCGAATTTGTGCAAAACTTTCCAAATTTTATCTAAACTACCTAAAACTTCATCAAAATCTTAGATTCTGATTTTTGGACACCATTTACTAAGGTTTTTAAGTGCATTAACAGGGATTGTGAAATCCCATACCTCATGTGATAGACAGTCAAATGGTGCATCAATTGACCCCCTAACCGAATTCAAATTAGGCTGAAATTTGATACACATAATCTTGACTTGTCCAATGACCTCTCCACCAAATTTTAGCTCAAAATACCTACTTTGGTTCAGTCAACTAGTCTCCTACTTTTCTATCATGTAACAGATTATTCAAAACTTCAATTTCCTATAGTTTTTTAAGTGCCTATGTATATCTATTACCCTACTAATCTGAGGCCCTATCATACCTAATTTGTATAACTTAAGATCCAGAATATTGGTAGCTTAAATCGAATCTCAAAACAGTAAGCAGTCATGCCTATAAACATTCTTAAATGCACCCTACAACATAGCACATATCAACAATTTAAGTTTTTTTTTTTAAGTACCAGAAATTAACATGTAAGTAGGCATTTTGGCATGAACATAAAATTGTGTATATAGAGGATTAGGGATTGGGGCTTATACCTTCTTGTAGCCTCTGGTGTGAGGTTTAAAATGCCTCAGATTTTAGTCCAAACGGACGTCCCTAGCCTCTTCAAATGATGCCTCAAAAATACTTCCCCAGACTATTTCCTGTTGAAACTATTGAAACAATGAGCACTAGTCAACTTCGAGGCTTAATAAAACGTGGTTAGGATCTCAGATTCTAATTTTTATCATTTGGAGATCGAAATACACATGACAAGGAAGAAAATGAGTGATTTTCCCTCAAGAACGAATCTCAGATGGGCTGGGAATCACTCTTTTAAAGATTAGACCAACACGATTTTTCTGCAAATTTCTGTTGCAACAGTGGCTAACAACACCTTTTCGTGGTCGTTTTCCTCTCTAATTGTTGTACATTTTGAAAAAGGGCTTGGGGGTTCTTTGAGAAGGATGTGAGAGCTTTGAAATGAGCCAAATTTAAGAGAAAATGAACTTGGAATGAAGGAAATATGAGCTCTAGAATATGGGTTACAAGAACTAGAAATCTTACCAAAAATGGGGTTTTGTTGCATGTTGAGGTAACTTTGCATGGCCAATGAGAGTGCCACGTGGCTCATGTGCTTCCATGCAATGTGACTTGTTGGCACCATCTATTGGCCAGTTTAGAGGTGTGATTGGATTGCAAAAACCATGAGTTTACAGGTTTTTTTGTTCCTTTTTCTGGAAAATTTGGAGGAATTTACGAAGAACAAAGGGTGGAAAACAGTGTTGGGCGCATGGGCCAGCCAAGTGCATGGGCCGGCCCACGTGTTGGGCCGAAAAATTGCGTGGGCTGAAGCCCACCTGCCTGGCTTGGGGCAGCCCAAAACGGGCACATCCCAGCCCGTGCCCAAAATCCAAATTTGCACGTGCAATTGGATTTCGGCCCGTGCAGCCAAATCCTCTTTTATTTTATTTTATTTTATTTTATTTTTTTTTTCTTTTGCTTTTTAATTTTCCCCCTTTTATTTGTATGTATATACACATGTATATTCGAATTTTTATTCAATTTTTCTTTCTCCTTTATTATTTTTTATAATTAATTGATTTATCAATCTCTTCAAATCTTCAATTATATACCATTTTCATCATTTATACAATTATTTTTTAAAAATTGAATAATCCATCCAAAAATTATATTTTTCCCAAAATTTTAATAATCATTCCGAAAAATTATATTTCTCCATAAATAATATTTCCTTATAATTTAATGTATTTTCCTCTCAAAATTGTTTTTTCACTTATTCTAATTTTCTTTAATAAATAATTTAAAATTTAAAAAAAAATTGAGAAAATTCATGTATTTTCATTAAAATTCTAGAAAAATATATGTATTGAACCCATTAATTTTGTGTATCAAATCATGGGTCGTCACATAGAGGAAGAAGATGCAAATCTAGATTCTTTTGCTATAAATCAAGAATGAGATGAAGAACCTAAGCATGGTTGATGCCCTAGATTTGATTTTGGTTGAAGAAGAAGGTGATTTTGCTTTTAGGGCTTTGTTTTGGGTTTCGTTGAGAGGATTGAAAGAAGAGAAGCTGGATTTGGGATTTGGGGTTTTATGATTTGGAGCAAGAGCACAATTTGGGGAAAATCAATTTGGGTTTTGACTTGGATGAAGAAAAATATGGAATTTTCTGGCAATTTAGGCGTAAGAATAGGGGATGGTGCGATTCGAAAAATGAAGAACGATGAGGATTTGTGTTATTGTTGAGTTTGGACGAATTTGGATGAATAGATAGTGAAAAGAAAGGCTGTTGGTGCATTTTTATGAAGAAGATGAGCTGCAAATTCATGAAAGAAAAAGAAGAGAACTCCTGGTGTAAGCTGATGCAAATCTGTTGCGATGTGGGTTTTGAAGTGAAGAAGAACGTTGCAGCTGCAAAATGAAGAACGTGCTGAATTTGTAATTTTCCAATTTGGGTTTCTTGTTCACTGTTGGTCCTTGATTAAGAAGAAGAAGAAGTTGAACATGATTGTGTGTGTGTGGGTTGCTAGTCATGACGAACGAAAAACCAAATGATGAAGAAGCTAGTGCGGCTGTTGTTAAAGAATCAGGAATAGGGGCTGCGAGCTGCACGTGCTGTTGTGTTGTTTGAATAAAGAAGATGAGTGTTGGATTTTGGTGTGTGAAGAAGAAAATCAGTTGCGATCTGCATGAAAGACAACCTCCAACAAAGGGGTTTCGTCGTTGGGCGTCGTTGACGCGAAGAAGATGAAGAGAGGTATAATACGAATATTTTTTATTTCTAAGTTTTAGATAGTTGAAATTAATTATTTCTTAGATTATAGATGCACAAAATGAAATTTAGTTAATTTGAATTATTATTTGTGCTTGTGGATTTTTGAATGGATGTTTGAAATATAAATATCGAAGTTCAGGGGGTTTGGAGTTTCGGAGAATAAAAATTTAATTTATTTAGAATGTGAATACAAATATTGAATGTGAAAACAATCCTAGTTAAGTGAAATTGTTTATTGGAGAAAATAGAAATTTTTGGAGGCTTATATTAGAAAATTCTATGGTTGAAAGATATTCTTTTGATATGAATAATTTTTCTTGGAAATAAATTAAGAAGATTGGCTTAGAAGTTTTCATATGAAATGATTAGTATTTTGGATGCGAATATTAGATGTTAGAATTGTCTTAATTAAGTCAAATTATTTATTTAAAGATTAAGGAAATCTTTAAAGATTTTAAGATTGAAAATTAATTTATTTTAAGTTGAAAAGAAAAATATAAGCTTAAAAGTATTTTTGAACTAAATTTGGATGAACAATGAAGACCTAGAAACAAAGTAAAATTATCTTTATCTTCAGATTTCGAAACCTTACCTTGATCTGAGTTAAATTAATTGAAAAATTAAGTAGGGAATTTTTGGGAAGTATCTAAACTCTAGATTATTTTTAAATTATTATGGATAAGACATAAGGACTTAGAAATTGTTTTATTTTGATTACAAGAAATTCTAGAAATTGGAATGACCCTAAATTTGTGGGAATTGATATTTAGATTCTATAATTATCTTAGAAATTATTTAAGCTTAGAAATATTTTTGAATGAGATTGAAGGTGAGTTAGGAACTTAGAAAAATTTTATTGATTATTGAATTTCAGATTTTGCAATTTTAGACTATCGAATAGCTCAAAGGAAAGCAAGGTGGTCCTGAAGATCTACAAAATCATGTAGGCGTGATTTTCTTGCTCATTCGTATTATGTAGATTTAAAATTTAAAGCATTTGTTTAAAAGTTATAGGTCATTTGAATTTTATTATAAAATTGATTGAAATTGTTTGGTGTACTTGGATGATAGTGTGGTGAATGATCAACTAATTCATTTCACACGTGATTAATTCATGATATGCATAAATAGAAGAAATGAATTAGATAGCATTATTTATTCATTTGACTACCATGTAAATTGCATTTTTATAAAATTGATTATTTATTCAAACTGCTATTAAATTTCATGCATAACTCTGTTAATCATCTATTATGTTTTGCGATGCTTTGGTATAATTAAATTTCTTTGTGAAACTAAAATAAGATGAAGGATTATTAAGAATCCACGTATCGGTGCGATTGACAAGCCTGAAGCGGATCGAAGTAGCATCTCCTATATGTCACCGCCTGAGATCAATGAGCTACAAGGCAGATCGTAGGTATTTTCAACCCTGAACTATTTGCTACAGCTAGAAGTCCTTAAGAGATGGTACTACATGGTAATAAGTACACTCCATTGGATTGTGATTCTGACAAGTAACCGACCTTAGGCGTTACCTGAGATTTGTTTCTGTTTCAGATCACAAGGAATACCAAGAGTCATCTCAATACTCTTTCAGTCTTTGATTACAACCAAAACAATTGAATGTTTGAAACGTCTAATATGTACAAGTGCTTGTAATGATTTACATTTTGATCTGTATAATGCGTATGATGTGTAGGAATGATTTATAGGGCTTTCGAGCTCACTCCATTTCTTTTTCAGGAACACATGGACGTAGTGTGTAGCAGTCTACATCAGAAGATTCTCACTTTTGATTGGAAATCTCATGAAGAGATTATCCAGGATAAGAAGATTTGAGGTTATATTTTACTTATTTTATTTTGTAACCAAATAGGACGAATGTTTCTTTTTTAGTCTAATATCACTGTTTTACATGTATTTATTTTGGTTTTGGATTTCAGTCGATCATGTCATTAACCGATATTATATGTTTAACATTTATCGTTTTAATAAAAAATTTTGAAGTGATTCCGCTGCGTGATTTGTGATTCATAATTTGTGAATTATGATTTATGATTTTTCGATTCTCAATTTGTTTTGTCTAACTGCAAAAATTTCGTTGAATACAAAGAAAAGTTATTTTGATCTTTTATTTAATGAAAATTGTATTTCTATAGATTTCTTTGAGAACTGACTATCATGAAATTCAATTTGAAGACAGAGATTTTGATAGGAAAAATTTTAAGTAGCATTCTAATTCTCAACGGGCGACAACCCGCATATGAGGCATCTCTGCCTAAAGGGGTGCATCTCCGCGCTAGACCCACAACACGTGATGGGAGGTCCGATTGGGAGTTAGGGTGTTACACATATTATCTAGGCATGCAACCACACTAAGAAATTTAAACATTCATCATGTTATTTTAGCATCCAAATAATCAACTCAATCAATGTTCATTCAAGCATTTCTAGTATGCTTCTATGCATCTAATTTAAACACACATCATATTCTATATTTAAAATTTAAATAATAATAGAGAGTACAGTAATCACAACCACATTATTTTTCGAATCCCTCGGCCTCCACGCCACACTTTGCAAATTCTTGGCTTTTTAATCAAAATATCAAAATCATCTAACTAAGTCGAAGACCCTTACTACACATTCAAATTAGATAAAAGAAATAAATCTCGGGGCTTGAATTTTTTATTTTATTTTATTTTATTTTTAAATTATTCGCGAGGTTCATATATATATATATATATATATATCTCATGGGTACGCACTATTTGACGCCCCCAAAACTATTTTCTTTTACCTCTAATGCATTCGAAATTAAATTCTTTTTTTTCTAAAATAACTTGCAATATATATATATATATATTTGAAATGAGATCCATCATGTGGGTACGCACTATTCAACGCCCCAAAAACTATTTTCTTTCACCTCTAATGCATTCGAAATTAAATTCTTTTTTTTTTTAAATAACTTGCAATAGTGAAATATGAAACCTAGGTCTTAGGCATTCGAAAAAAAATGTGAAGCTTCGCAAATAGGATTTCAAAATGCAAAGCTCCATATGTGGTCACAAATGTGAAGGTCTCGCATTCGCGAGCCTCGAATGTTGAGGGTTCGATGCGAAGAGGTATTTGCAAGGTTATGCAAGATTTTACATACGAGCATTCAAACAATAGATCTAAAATGTGATATTTCAAAGCAATGATTTTTTAAAAAAATGCGATGGTTGCAAAAATACAAGAGTTTCAAAATACAAGATCCGAAAAAGTGAGGTTTCCAAAACGTGAGAGATTAAAAAATGCGAGGTCTAAAATACGAGATCTCAAGGTGAGGGTTTCAAAAATGAAATCGTGGTTTCTCATTCACAACAATGCACACATCAAACCAAAAAACTAAAATATGAACATCGAAATGCAAGGATATTAGAAATCGAAGGCTATACCATGTTTTGGTGTTGTTCTCCATAGATTTGAGCTTGCAAATCTATTGTGAGGGTTGTTCTTCGCAAATCTGTGCTTGCAAATCTATTGTTAGGGTGTTGGTGTGCTCAAAACATTCCAAAACCTTAATGAAAATCGGATAAACAAGATTCAAAAGCTGTGCAAGAAATTCGGAATCTAGGGCATCAATTTTTCGCATATTTGAGCCTAAAAAATGTGATTCCTCTGTTATCTGCCCTCTTCATTCACAACAACATGTAGGTCTTCTTCATTCTTCTTCTTCATGCACCAAATTCTAGGTCATTCTTCTTCTTCCTCACGCAGACAGCGCAGGTTGTCCTTCTTCTTCTTCTTGCAAATAACGCAGTCGTTGTTTCGTTCCTCTTCTTCTCCTTTGTGCACATCGCACAGAGCACACAGTAGCTGCTACATTTTCTTCTTCTCCTTCATACAGAGCATGCAGTAGCAAGGCTACTGGTTTCATTCTTCTTCTTCACGTAGATCGCACAGAGCACGCAACAGCAAGGCTGTTGGTTTTGTTATTCTTCTTCATGTGAAACACGCAGATCTAGCGTTCTTCCTTCTTCGTTGCGCAAGAAATGCACCAGCAACAAGTTGGTTTCATTCCTCTTATTCTTCCTCTATTCGCTGGCAGTGAAGACACGACACGATTATTGCCCTCATCTTGGCTTCTTCATGCAGAAAATGCACCAAATCTGCATCTTCTTCCTCGCACAAATCACAACAGCAAGCTGCCACTTCTTCTTTCTTTTTGTTTCATCTTCTTCCTTCTCTCCTTCTGCTTCTTCCTCATTCTTCACAATAGAAATGCACAAATATGTGCATTTTTGTTTTTTTTCTCCGTCTTTTTTTGTCCAAAATTTGAGTGAAAAAGGAAAAAAAGAAGAAAAGAAAAAATAAATAAGAATCTATTATTTTTATTTTATATATTATTTTATTTTTATTTCTTTTTGCCAAAATCATGAATTTAAAGTTGTGCACATTTTCTTATAATTTCTATGTTTCCATTATATTTTAAGTCTCTAAAGTAACGTGTACGTGTTATAAAATTTTAGGGTATTACATTCCTTTTCTCATCTCATTTTCTTGAGTTCTTGCCATTATCTACAAGTTAGAAGTCATTTTTAATATTCGATAAGGCATCATAACAAAACGTCATAATCTCAATTCAAATCAATCAAGGTGTACCAACCCATCCTTCCTTATCCTCGAAATACAAAATGTCCATTTCCTCATGTTGTCGTTCAAGCTATCATGACACTAGATTCATGTCGTTAGGTTCTCGATTCGTTCAGTGCCCTATCCGTTTATTCTTCTAAGTTCTACTTGAAGATTTTCAAGGTCCTCCAATGTTGTTGGGTATAAGGTTTTAGTCTCAAAATCAAAATACATGTCATGAATTTAAACAAGTAAAGCATGCATTCAATCAATCATTCAGTCATACAAGTTTACGCTAGCATAGAAAAATTTTAGGCTTCCATCCATGCCTCCAAGTTTGAGTGTTTCATATCGCCCTTGCCCATTGACATAGGTTTCCACTCAGAGATCTCACAACACCTAAACAATTTGGCAAATGCCTTGATAACTGAGGCTTCCAAAGCCCCACTATATTTGACTGTCCCATACCAGCCAAGTATAGGAAAAAAAGGTTTTTCCAAAGTCATCGATCATTCACCAAACATGGTCCCTCATTCTCTAAATCTAAGATTCTTTTATACTGCCAAATTCCTTGCATCCATACCACATAAAAACTAAAGATACAAGATCCTCCTGATCTCGTGTCTTAACCAATCAAGTATTTGGTTTCCACACATTTTTAGTCTCTAACCTACGTTATAAAGTTTTTATTTATGATCTACTATGTCATCCTTTGCAATACCCAAGACTCTACCTATGGTTTGTTTTCTAGAATGAAGGTCTCACTTTCTTGGCTAAAAGGTTCTTTCATCAAACTATCTACCCATATCTAGTTCCAGTACCACCTTTGGTACTACCTTTGTACTCTAGAATATTCTTTGCCCTTAACATCACCTCCTAATTTTCTCATAGAAATAAGTGTGTTCTTCCACTACGAGTACTAGCATGAATTGGTGAGACAACCTCCAGTTGTGCAGCCAAACAGAAGTTTGTTTAGTGATCGGCCTTCTAGAATGGGATAACCCATCTTCTTTTCAATGTTTAGCTTTACTCGGGATAAGGCTTACCCACTATCAGCTCAACTCATTATGTTTATATCCTAACAAAACATTTGAAAAAATATATCTCTTTAGAAAAATAATTTTTGTAATTGTAACACCCCAACTCCCACATTCCTTGAGTTTTGGACAACCACCATTATTCGACAGTGGACTTAACCAATTGGCGGGTTAGGTTATATTACTTTACAAGCGACACACAGTTGAATTTCTATTTTTCAAAACCACATGCCTTAGAATAAGTTCAATGGTACAAATTCACATTTAATAAAATCAAGGCAATTAAAGGTAAAGAAAAATTCAACTTCTTTATTAATAAAAGAAAGTACATAAC
>JAJIYU010002066.1:0-32494 GCA_030144865.1 Tinospora cordifolia | reverse complement strand
AACCATGTCATTTCATACAAGTTTATGCAAGGAACAAAAGTCATAGAAACACCTGAATCAAACTACTCACCTCGGGTCCTGTGCACCAATGTCCCGTCGACAACCGGTCCAACCCCGCTATACTCTTTCGAATCTGTATCAATCAAAACCCAAACTCAGTTCTATGCGTACAGTGGCCCAGTATCTAATATCACTGTCCCAACTCAGTTTTTTGATCAACCCGAGCCGTTTCGGTCAATCGATTAGACCTAGTCAATTTTGGTCAACTCTGGCTATTGTGGTCATTCTAGTCACCTTAGGTCAATACATGCCCAAATTGGATCAACATAGCCGATTTAGGTCAAAATTGGGTCAAGAGGGTCAAGATTAGTTCAAAATCTCAACCCTCAACACTTAGTCAAATTTGGATTCTTTGCTCTCTTACACAGCAAGCTTACCGATTTTTCTGCGAGCAATCTGTACATCGGATTTGTGCCAAATTTTTCAGATCTGTTATAGATTCCCCAAACCTTCCCTAGAATTTTAAATCAGGATTTTAGGACTTCATTTGATAGTAATTTGGGCTAGGATTCCAAGGACTATGTGTTCTCGGTTTCTGTATGACAGACAGTGGCTGTTTAGTTAATTTTACCCACTTACTCACATCAGATTGATCTGAAATTTGGTAGGAATAAACTAGAAATACTTAGGAATCACTCCACCAAATTTTAGCTCAAACCACAGAGGTTTGCCTATCTAATTCAATCTCAGAATTTTCAGTTGAGTCACTGGAATTTCTGGGTGCATACACCCTGACAGTAAATTTTCCTAATTTCCTGTGATCAATGCAACCGTTGGATTTGTATAAAACTTTCCAGATTTTATCTACTCTGTCTGAAATTTCACTGAAATTTTATTTTGTGATTTTTGGATACCATTGATTAGGGTTTCTAGGTGTAATAACAGGGATTATAAGAATCCCGTATACCCTGTGACAGGCAGTCATTTAGTGGATTAATTGGCCTACTTCCCTAATTCAGAATGGCCTGAACTTTGGTATACATATTATAGACTCATCCAGGGAGCTCTCCACCAAATTTCAGCTCAAATGGTTTTCATTTGGTCTGTCAACTAATCCCCTACTTTTCTGTTCATGCAACAGATTATTCCATTATCAAGTTCTCTATGGTTTTTGTGGGCCTATCTATCCTAGGTTCTAATTTTAATCCAAGGCCATTCCTTGCTGTATTTGCAAGAGTTTAGTCTCTGGAATCCTGACTAATTAAGCCTTAGTCATAACAGCAAACAACCATAATCACCTTGACTCTTAAATCCAACTCCAAACCATAATATGGCATGTTTGCTAGTATATAACTTCTAAATTACAGAGGCTTAGGGTTAGCTCTTTATACCTCTCTGTAGCCCCTACTATGAGGTCTAAAACGCCTCTGATTTGAACCCAAACGGATGTCTACAAGTCCTCCAAACACAGCCTCAATCTGGTCTTGCTGCTTGGTTTCTGCAGAAACTGTCAAAACAGTTAGCTAGATAGGCAGTTTCATGGCCTTATAAAATAGGTTGGGAGTTTCACTCTTTGATTTTTACCACTTGTACATGGAAGTACTCAAGACAAGTAAGAAAAAGAGGGGTTTTACCTCCCAAACGGACTTGAAATGGTCCAGGAACTAGAGCTCCAAAGATGGCTTCAAGACAACTTTTCTGGTTTTTCTGGGTTGAACTCTGTGAACAACACCTCTTCTCCACGATTTTCGTCTCAGATGGCTTCAAGATTGGCCAAACCAGTTGTGGGACTTCGTAGTGGGTGGTATTAGCTTCAAAACAAGCTATAGATCACTGGGTTTGGATGAGAAACGAAGGAGATCCAAGGTTTGGAAGATGGGAGCAAGAGCCGGAAAATGGGACTTAGTTAAATTTCTGGGTTTTTGTTGCATGGGGAGCTTCTTGCATGACATGGAAACAAGGCACGTGGCCACCCACGTGGCTTCCAAACCTTCATGTTGAATGCCTAGTTGGCACCTGTTATTGGTTGCTCAAAACCATGGGTCATCAAACCATGGATTCCAATGGTTTTTTGGCTGAAAAATACCTCAAAAACGCAGAAAAATGGACAAAAATACCTCAAATTCGTGGGATGAAGAATGAGGGAAGCGCTTGGGCCGCCAGCACCCTGGGCTGGCCCCGGTGCGGGCCAGAGCCCGTGCGCCAATTTGCCATTTTTTTCAATTTTTTTGTTTTTCTTTCTTTTATTCTTTTTCCCACCTACCTATACATATATATCCAAAAATTCCTATTTTAATTTTATTATTTACTAAAATCATTAAAAATTGTTATTTCACTGTTTTTCATCAAAACTTCCAATTATATATCAATTTCTCATTTATTCCCTTATTTTTCTCCTTAAATTAAACAAATCACCAAAAATTATATTTTCTTCCCGAAAATTCCATTAATTGCTCAAAAATTTTCATAAAAATTCTAAAAATTCAATAATTAATCCCAAAAATTATTTCTCTCAAGAAATTGCATTTTCTTCTTGATTTCACATAATTTTCCATTTTTCTCATTTTCTCCAATAAATAATATAAATTTGAGAAAAATTGATGTAAATCATTATATTCCCATTAAAAATTCTAGAAAATGCATATATCGTACTCGAAAATCTTGCACACCAAAACACGGGTCGTCACAGGTGTGTTGGAAGGAGATATTGAGGATAAAACATAGTAAATAAACTACAATAACCTAGACTATTCAATCTCATCAAGATCTTGGGCAGGGCAATCTAAGGCACATAATCATTAACGTTGGGTTGCCATAAAATGATCACCAAGGTGGCCATCCGTTATTTGGGTCATCATTACCTACCACAAAAGTTGGCCCTTTTTGGGGAGCGTCAAATTACTTAGGTTTAAAGCTTGAACCACCTCGAGATATAAAATCCATTTTTTTTACTTGAGAAAATAGTTGTCCTTCCCTTAGTCATTTGTCGTATCTGTTTTATCAAGTTTTTATTCCTTCCGTACTAATGTGACGCTACATTTATGTTTCTAGGTTCTCGATTGTGGCCTATCAGTTTATACTTCTAAGTTCTATTTTGAGGATTTTTCAATATCCTCTAATATCGTTGGGTACAAGATTTGGTTTCATGATCACAATACATGTGATATACATATAAATAAAGCATGCATTCAAAATAATCAGGCATTCATACAATCATACATGTTCACGTTAGCATAGTAAAATTTCAAACTTCCATTTATGCCTTTGGGTTCGAGTGTCCCATACCACCCTTGACCATCAACATAAACTTCCATTCATAGGTTTCACTACACCCAAACAATTTCGCAAATGTCTCGATTTCTAAGGTTTTCCAAGCCTCACTATACTTGATTGTCCCATACTAGCCATGTATAGGGAAACAAGTTTGTCCAAAGCCATCGATCATTCACCAAACATGGCCCGTTATTCTCTGAGTTCAGGATGTTTTCGTACCCTTGAATTCTTATGCGTCCCATACCACATAGAAACCAAGGATACATGATCCTCCTGGTCTCATGTCTTGACCAAACAAGTGTTTCGTTTTCATACATTATCAGTTTCTAGCTTATGCCCTAAAAGCTTTTATTTATGATGCACTATGCTACCCTTAACAACACCCGAGTTTCTACCTAAGGTCTCTTCTCTAGACCTAGGGTCTTAAATCCTCGTTAAAAGGTTCTTTTATCAAATTGATAACGTTGATCAATTCTCAATGCCACTTTTGGCATTTACTCTAAACTGTAGTAAGTTTTTTGCTCTTAATTACCACTTCTTGTTTTTTTTTATAGAAAATAAGTGTGTTCTTCAACTTCGACTACTTGTATGAGCTGATGGGACAACCTCCAGATCCAACGGCGAGACCGAAGTCTACTTAGCAACTGCGCTTTCTAGAACGGGATAACCCATCTCCCTTTCAATGTTTAGCTTTACTCGGGACAAGACTTACCCACTATCAACTCAACTTGTAGTCTTTGTATTTAAACAAAAACGTTTTAAAAACCTATATTATCTTTTTTTTTCACAAGAAAAAAATAATTTTCGAAACGATTTTAATTTCTAAAACAAGAGGTAGGACTTTCTATATTAATTAGAATTAAAGGACTTACCTGATTAGCCAAAATTTCTTTTTCTAATCATTGTCCAAAACGTCTACAGCCTAGGCTTTGATACCACCTTTGTAACACCCCAACTCCTGAATCTGTCACATTCGTCATAGGCGACGTGGTTGTCTTGTAGCTTGAGACGTCATTACCTTCGAGTGCAGTCAATCCTGCTTTCTATCCGAGAACTGAGGATATTATTTTTCTTTATATCATCCGTCACATCTGTTAGTTGCACCAGATCATATCCCAAGGTATAAAATACAGTAAAAATACAATTGCTTAGAAACAGAATAGCAATAACCTTGGGATTACACAATAAATGAAGACATTAATGTATGATCAGAGTTATGAACAATCTTGTGGGCTCCATAGCCAACTTTTGATAATACAAATACTGTCTGGCCTGATGACCGACAACAGATATGATCAAATATGAGTTTTGGCTGAATGAGGTAAAGTTTTTGGGTCATGTAATAAGTGCAGAGGGTATTTCAGTTGATTCCGCTAAGGTTGATTCTATGCTAAATTTAGCAAATGTGAGTTTTGGCTGAATGAGGTAAAGTTTTTGGGTCATGTAGTAAGTGCAGAGGGTATTTCAATTGATTCCGCTAAGGTTGAGGCTATTATCAATTGGCCAAGACCAACTACAGTGACCGAGATTTGTAATTTTTTGGGTCTAGCTGGCTATTATAGAAAGTATGTAGAGGGCTTTTCTAAATTAGCTGCTCCACTCACAAAGCTGACTCAGAAGAATGTACCATTTGTGTGGACCTCAGCTTGTGAAACTACTTTAATGGAATTAAAGAAGAAGTTGACTACTGCTCCTGTGTTAGTACTTCCACAGGTTGGGAAGGACTTAGTGATATATACAGATGCAACATTGACAGGTTTGGGCGGTGTATTGATGCAGGAAGGTCGAGTAATTACTTATGCATCTAGACAGCTAAAGGTGCATGAGAAAAGTTATCCTGTGCATGATCTGGAGTTAGCAGCAGTAGTATATGTGTTGAAACTGTGGAGAAATTATCTATATGGAGAAAGGTTCACATTGTACTCTGATCATAAGAGTCTGAAATATTTGTTTGATCAGAAAGAGCTGAATATGAGGCAACGTAGATGGCTAGAATTCCTGAAGGATTATGACTTCACTTTGGAGTATCATCCTGGGAAGGCCAATGTTGTAGCAGATGCACTGCGTAGGAAACGAATAGAAACTAGTGTAATAGCTTTTCAGATAGCTCAGAAGTGGCGACTTCTAGAGAGAGTGACTATGATTAGTATTTTCTCTATAGAGCCATATGTTGATATTTGTGCTCAGATGCATATTCAGTTGACAGACTTTCATATTCAGAAGATCAGAGAGTTACAACAGCATGATCCTAATTTGACGATATATGAGACTTGGGCTGACAGTGCAGATAGAGTTGACTGGTAGAGAAGTTCTGATGGTGTGTTGCGTTATCAAGGAAGGGTATGGATACCTGTTGATAGGGAATTAAGGGTAGCATTGCTTGAAAAGGCACACATACCTTAATATACTATTCATTTAGGGTCTACAAAAATGTATCATGATATGAAGAGGACAGTTTGGTGGCATGGGATGAAGAAAGATATAGTTGAGTATGTGCAGAAATGCAATATGTGCCAACAAGTAAAAACTAAGCATCAAAGACCTGGGGGTCAGATGCAACCTTACCCATTCCAGAATGGAAATGGGAGCATATTACTATGGATTTCATCACAGGACTGCCTAGATCTCATGGTAGATATGATGCCATATGGGTGATTGTTGACCGGTTGACTAAGTCTGAACATTTTCTTCCGATGAACACCAGATACTCGATAAATCGACTGAGCAGGTTATAAGTTCGAAAGATTGTAAGATTGCATGGGGTGCCTGTATCTATTGTGTCGGATAGAGATCCGCGGTTTACCTCGAGATTTTGGCAGGTTTTGCACTCTCGATTTGGTACCCATCTCCGTCTCAATACAGCGTTTCACCTGCAGACTGATGGTCAGACTAAGAAGGTGATTCAGATGTTGGAAGATATGCTCAGATCATGTATATTGGAGTTTGGTGGGACTTGGAGTGAATATTTATCTTTGTGTGAGTTTGCTTATAATAACAACTATTAGGCTAGTATTGGTATGACATCGTATGAGGCTTTATATGGTCGACTGTGCAGATCTCCAACTTGCTGGTATGAAGTTGGGGAATCACAGTTGTTAATGCCAGACATTATTGCAGATCACACAGAAAAGATTAAGCAGATTAGACAAAATTTGAAGAAAGCCCAAGATTGTCAAAAGAACTATTTGATCATCGGCACAAACCTTTAGAGTTTGCAGTGGGTGACCAGGTACTATTGAAGGTTTCCCCTCAAAAAGGTCAGATGAGATTTGGAGTGAAAAGGAAATTAGCTCCACGCTTTATAGGACCATTCGAGATCCTAGAGAGGATTGGTCCTGTGGCATACAGACTTGCTCTACATCCTCCATTGGCTGGTGTCCATGATGCGTTTCATGTATCTATGTTAAGGAAATATTATCCTGATCTGACGCATGTTCTAGATTTAATACAGATACAAGTTGGGGAGGACACTACCTATGAAGAAAAACCTATTCAAATTATAACCAGAAGGATACAGAAGCTGCGGAACAAGGAGATTCCACTGGTCAGAGTCAAATGACAATTCCATGATAATGAAGAGCAAACCTGGGAGCGTGAAGATAAAATGCGGGAACAATTTCTAGATCTTTTCGCTACTTGAGGTATGTTCCTTTAATTTAAATTTCGAGGACGAAATTTCTTAAGTTGGGGAGATTTGAAACACTCTGTATTTTACTTAGATTTGTAAATTAATTTAAATAGAAATAAATGTGTATTAATACACGTATATGTACGAGTTACATGTGTAGGTACGTGTTAGTTTCACATATAGATTAAAAAATACATATTATGTATAAATGAATTAAATTAAATAATGTGTACAAATTAATTAAATTAAATAATGGGTTCAATATATATATGTGATTTGGAGAATTAAAGTAGTTATTAGAAAAAATAATTAAATAAATAAATATCAAGATGAAATGAAATGATAAGTTGGGATACATGCATTAATATAATAGTGAGTTACATATCTACATATGTATATATATAATATAATGAGAAATGATGATGGTGGGTTTGTATTTATAAAGATTAGTGGCAATTGATGGTGGGGTGTGTAAAAGATAATGGGACGGTGCATGTTCAAAGATAATGGGACAGTGCATGTTCAAACAATTGGTTAATATATAATAGTGTGTAAAGGATAATGGTACATTGGTGGAACAAGGGAAAAAAGAAACACAAAATTTGAAGTGTAATAGGTATGATAATGGGTGGCACGTGGTGGGTCGGTTGGTTATTAGTCAAGCACCTCATTTTCCTTTCTTCACGTTTTCTTTTAATTCCCAATTCCAGAACTCAAATTCTAGAGCCGGACGAACACGCACACGGAAAGAAGAGGGAAAAAAAGAAACGTCCATTTTTTCGCCGGATTCGTCACGCAGGTAAGCTATTTCTTCAAATTCTAATTGCAAAAACGCTAATTAAGCTTTGTACTACAATCCTAGGGGTGTAATTTTTGCTGTAGACAGTGTTTTATAGCTGTACCCAAAAATAAGTTTATTTTCGACCGTGAGTAAAACTTAACAAAAATTATACCAAAACACTCCTGGCGATAAGTAGATCCCAGATATGTGGTTAGATTGTGTTAGTTTACCCTGTAGATTTTAAAATAAATATCCAAAGTTTTATAACCTTTGGATAGGCTTTTGGGTACGTTAAACTCAAATAAAACTCTGATTGAGACCTATAGAAATGTAGAGAATGAAAATACGGACCCATTGACACTAAATTTGTGAATTTTGGATATCAAATGAATTTTTGGTGAATGAATAATCAATGAGATTATTTATGAAAATTTAGGAAATTAAAGGAAAATATGATTTGTAAGCTTATTTATTTTATGTGATGCTATGAAAATATGATATTTGAGCAGGAAATTAATTTTAAAGGTTATTGAGAATATTTGAGCTAATGCACAGTCATACGTGTTGTCTAGTGCACGTATGTGATTAAATATGGTTAAGAATTTTTATAAAAATAAATTAATTGTGATTTGTGGATATAAATTATTTTTGTGATAGGTTGATTTTGGTGCATTGAAACCTAAATTTTGGAAGTGGATATTGGAACTTGGTTGGACAATAATTTTGGTGAGTAGTAATTATTCTTAATATTATGTGATCGATAATATTATGTCAAAACTGGGATTTTTGTAAAATTAGAATTAATGCAAATGAAAATATATACTATATATGAAATGATGGATTATATATTACTGAATTTTACAGTAAATTTGGAAGAGACTGGGTATTATAGTAGAAAGTGAAATACGTGTCCAGCGGGTTACACTATTAATAATCGGTGAGTATTTCTTTATCTTGGTTATTTATATGTCATTGTAAATATGAAAATGATTTGAATGTAAGCATGCTATTTGTATTGATATTTGTTGCATTTGATTGAAATTCATAAACTGTATTTACACAGCAGCGTGTTTTGGATTTGCAAGAGCATATCTAAAATGCGATATCATTTTGATGGACTGAGCCTTGGAGAATAATACTTCTTATGTGATAATCCATGTGGGATTGAGCCATGAAAAGTATCCGCCTTTCTCTATGTGATAATCCTCGAAATGGTTGTGGAGTGGGTGGTAATTAGAGGTACAGTCTACTATTGTCCAGGCCAGACAAGGAGTGAAACTGACTCTATTTCTGAAAGATGTGGATATGCATATGTTTTGTTAAATGAGACATTGAAAATATCATGAACACTATATTGAATACATGTATGTATGGTTTAAATGTGCATGATGAATTTAAATGTTTTATCTAATTTGATTTTCTGCATGATTATTTAAATGCATTTAATTGCCATTGATAAAGATTACTCACTGGGCATGTTGTAGCTCACATATTATTTTTAACATTTCAGGAATCGATAAAAAGGGAAGAAACCAACACAAGAAGGGTAGTTGACTCTTCAGTCACTGCTGGGTGCGTAGGTTTAAGTATTTTGCGTGGGTTGTACTTTTGTATAATTATAATTATCACTGTATATGTAATATCATTAGAGGGATTTGGATATGGTTATACTAGTTAAGAGTGGAACTTTGTAAGTTATGAATTACGAGTTATGGTTGATGAAAGCTTGTGGTTTAATATTATTTGTTATAAATTGTGGATTGATAAAGTGTTTATTAGGTGACGAATTTTTTGGGATAAGTCAAAATTTTAGAGGAGACTCTGTCAAAATTTTTGTAGGGATATTGAGTAGGATTAATTGTGAGAGGTTGACATAGTATTATACACGTAGATGTATCGCATATGATATTATGTGCTGGTCGTGACGTCACTTTTATGAAGTGGGTTGTGACATCAATATTTGTGACTTGGATGTAGTTACTGTATACATCTCGTATATTTTCTATATATCATTCTTATTTTTCTTTGACAGGTAACAATGGATAAGATACCAATTTTTAGTTCATCATAGTGGAGAATGGGGCAATTCAAACAAATATGAAAATTTTAAGGTGGATGGTGTGCTACTATCATTCAACACAACTTTCTTGATGTTGAAAAGAATTTTGGCTAATAAATTGAAAGTAGATTTACAAAGGAAATCACTAGATATATGATATCAAGTTCGAGAAGACTATCGACGTATGAACATCAATGATGATATGTCATTGATGTTCTATTTAGAATTGAAGAAAACTGAAACTGATTTTATGGAATATCCTCTATGTTTAATAATACATGATATTATACAAACAAGTTCAGAAACATTCACTTTTTGTGCATCAAATGAAAATGAAGCTACAGAAAATTCAGATTGTACCCCATTGGCATATGTCATTGATAATTTCAATGATACCTTGCAGTATGTAATGTATTTGGATAAGAACATAGTGGATATTTTAACAAATGGCTCAACAAATGAAACTGTGGAACTTCATGATGTAGATGAGGATATTATATCGGACTGTAAACATAATAATTTTGTCTAATGATAGGTGTTCAAAGATAAAGGAACGCTGAAAATGGTGTTGGAAATTTATGCAATCAATAATCACTTTCAGTTCAAAGTGATTCGTTTTTGTAAACAATTGTATATTATGAGGTGCATTGTGGAAACATGTAGTTGGAAAATGAAGACACCCAAACAAGGGAAAACATGCACATTCAAGACAAGAAGGTTTTTCTGTATACACACATGCCCAATAGATGTAAGAGCATGCAATCAAAGGAAAGCAAGTTTAGAGATTGTGGCAGATTTGATAAAGACAAAGTACTTGAATGTGAAAACTGTATACACACCTCATGATATAATACAGGACATGAACAACGAGTTTGGTGTGAAACTAAATTATATTAAAGCATGGCGATCAAAGGAAAAAGCCTTGGAAAAGTTGAGAGGAAAACCTTACAATTCATACTCCAGACTACTAAGCTACCTTTACACGTTGAAAGAAACAAACCCAGGATCAAAAGTTGAATTGAAGGTTAACGATTACAGTTCATTCCAATATGTTTTTGTTACTTTATACGCTTCTATTCAGGGTTGGGAATATTGTAGACCAATTGTTGTTGTGAATGGAACCTTTTTGAAATTAACGTATGGGGTAACATTAATTACCGCTTCTGCATTAGATGCATCACATAAAATATTTCTATTGACATTTGCAGTTGTAGATTCAGAGAATGATAACTCTTGGACATGGTTTTTTATGAGATTTCAAGGATATATGGATATAGAAGAAGATTGTGCATTGTATCTGATAGGCATGAGAGTATACAAACAACAGTTTTTTTTGGTATATCTTGGGGTTAGTCATTGTGCATGTATTTTTCACTTGTTAAGCAACCTGAAAGGTAGATTTAAAAGAAATCCAAAAAGAATTAGAGACTTCTTCATGGGGGCAGCAAAAACTTATACTATAGAAGAATTCAATGATAACATGAATGAGCTTGACAATGTGGACAAGCATATAAGGGGGTATTTAGAGAGTGTTAGATATAAAAGGTGGTCTCGTACACATTCAAATGATAAAAAATACTCAACAATAACTTCAAACATAGCAGACTCAATAAATGCAACAATTAAAGCTACTAGAGATCTACCTATATGTTCATTGTTTGAGTATTTGACAACGTTGGTTCAAGAATGAAGTTACAAAAATAAAAACAACATATATTCAACATTCACAACGCTATGCAAACCGTATCATGATATACTTGAAGATAACTTCGTAATGAAAGTAATAATGTAGGTATGATTTTTACAACAACTACTTTCTTGTTCAGTATTCTCGGATGCAATCTGTTTCCTTATATATTTCTTGTATGTTTTATGTATACAATATGTTTCTTTGTATATTTCTTATATATTTTATGTATATTGCATAAAATTAAACTGCCAATGGTAAAATTTTCTTTTTCATTTTTAGGTACGAGGATGTAATGATGACATATATACTGTCAACGATAATGAATGGAAGTACACAATTAACATGAAAGATAAAACATGCACTTGTAACCAATTCCAAATGGATGAGATACCATGTCCACATGCAGTTGTTGTGATTAATGAGAAACATATGTATGTATACAACTATTGTTCAAAATACTATACAAAAGAATCAATGGTTGCCACATATAATGGTATAGTCTATCCAATAACAGAAGAACGTACATGGAGTATACTGAAAAAAGTCAAAAATAAGGTCGTGTTACATCTAAGTAGAAGAGTCAGACCAGAAAGGCCAAGAAAGAGAAGATTTAAATTAGGATGGGAAACGACAACAAGTGTTAAGTGTGGGAAATGTGGTAGAGTGGGGCATAATAAAAAAAAACATGTAAAAATGCACCAAATGTAGTTAATCACTCCTATGTGTGTTGTAATGACAAATATGATTGATTGATTTGTTGATAAAGGAATAAGTCTGAAAAATGACTTTAATTTCATATTTTAACTACAAACAGATAGTTATGAATATGTTAAAATTATTTTGTATTTATTTTTTTACCTATATGCATAAATTTTGTATGTACAGTCTGTATAGTTTATGTATATTTAGTATTTACTTCATGTAAGCAAACAATATTGTATAACTGTTGTATATCATTTGTATATTTTCTGTATATTTCGTGTATATTTCTAGAAAAGAGTATGATCGCAAATCATTGTGAAGGAAATTCAATTCAATTCTGCATACAGGTTGTATATTTTTGTATATTTCTCGTATATTATACATTTAGGTTCTATATTTGTTGTATATTTTTTGTATACAGTATGTTTCCTGCACATTAAGCAATTCAATTAGGCAAATAATGAGTTGTTCTATATATTTCTTATATATTATGTATTCAGGTTGTCTATTTGTTGAATATTTCTTGTATATAGTATGTTTCCTGCACATGAAGCAAATCAATTCTGTAGGTAATGAGTTATTCTGTGTGTTTCTTGTATATTCGACATACAGGTTGTATATTTGTTAAACATTTCTTGTATATAGTATGTTTCCTGCACATTAAGCAATTCAATTCTACAGTTAATGAGTTGTTCTATATATTTCTTGTATATTTTGTATACAGATTGTATATTTGTTAAATATTTCTTGTATATAGTACCTTTTCTGCACATTAAGCAATTCAGTTTTGTAGGTAATGAATTGTTTTGTATATTTCTTGTATATTTTGCATACAAGTTGTATATTTGTTGAATATTTCTTGTATATAGTACGTTTCCTGCATATTAAACAATTCAATTCTATAAGTAATGAGTTGTTCTATATTTTCTTGTATATTCTACATACATGTTATATATTTGTTAAATATTCTTGTATATTGTGTGTATACAGTATGTTTTATGCACATTAAACTATTCATTTCTGCAGTTAGTGACTTGTTCTATATATTTATTGTATATTTCTCGTATACAGGTTGTATATTTGTCATATATTACTTGTATATTATGTGTCTACAATCTGTATATTGTCTGTTTTTCTAGGCATAATGCAACTATCTATGCAAAAATATATTGTATGTATATTTGATTTTTAATAAATGCCTATACGTGTAAATGTTTTACATAAAAAATTGATAAATAGCAAAGTTGTATAAAATTTTTGACTGCTAAATACAATGTACTACATCAGTTTTAGAAAAAAAAAATTTAATAATTAGCATCCAGAATCTTATTTTTGTCTTGGCTGGACCATGACATTGATGTCAAATCTCCCACAGTCTGAAGAATCACTCTCGGTTCCTTTTTCTTGTTTTGACTTTCCATGTTTGTACAGAAGGAAGTCGAGTCTTTGACGATGAATAGGAACATTGAATTCTGTGGGGATTTTTTTTCTTGAACGAAATATTCAGCAAAATAACACATAAAGATTTCGCAATCACTACAAAAAAATAAAAAACATGACTTGTATTAACAATCGTATATCATATAGTTAAATCAATTAACACATACAATGATAAAAGAAATTACCAGTCAATTTGCGAAGGAAGGTCTTCAACCATAGCAACTTTAAAAGCTTTTCTACCAGGTTTGATCCGCAAATCATTCCTTAGATCAAAAAATCCAACCATTACAAGGTATAATGGTAACGATGTGCTATAAGCACGAGTTACTTCCTTAACAGCAGAAACCATTGTAGGTGAGCGCAGTGAATTGTAAGCATAAAGGCAACATTCAGTGAAATTAAGATGACCCAAAACCCAATGCGATGCAGATGGAACATGAATTAGGAATAGAAGATAGTCACATTCAATCCAAGGTTTGTTGCAATACAAATAGTGTCTAATAATGTATTCAATTATCATTGTCTCTTCTTGCATAACAGAAATAAGTCTTTTATTGTGAATATATCTTGTATATATGGATTGAAGCTTTTGATCAAAGAAATTATCCGTTGTTGTGAATTTCAAACCAATACTTTTGTTGTACTTCCACTTCTTTCGTAAATAATAAAATATAACATCAACGTGCTGTAATAACAGAATGTCTAATCATAATTAGTAAATCGAAAGAAATATGATCATACCATGTCCAATTAAATAAATTTGTCCATCCTTGAACTGATTTATCTGGACAATGCAAAGTAGATATGTTCTGTATATAGTGTACATATACAATATATAGTGCATACATATCCAAAAACAAGTCCAGAAACTAAAAAATATAAACATACTTTAAATAGAAACACACATATAGCAGGGAAGTTAGCATTGAACCAAATATACAAAGAGCATATAACCATTCTTTTTCTCCAACTTCAGCAATAACAAATTCAAATGTAAGAGACAAAAGATTGTCATGTGCAAAATAAATGTTTTTTCTATAAGAAATGTAAACAAATAGTTTAAAAATCTATAAAAAAAATAATATAATCAAACAATAAAATCAAAAAGAAAGATTTTATTAAATAACTTATTTGCTACGCTTCAATTTATTTTCCAGTAGCCAAGCTTCAAAATCTCCAATGAATCTAACATCAAATTCTTTATCAAAAAAAAAATTATCCAGTGGAAAAGAACCTTTAATAATCTCCTTAACTCGTTATTTCTTCACATTGATGCTGCTCTCACCAGTTGGGAACGAAGAAAGAAATGAAGATTGTAAAATAGGCGCAGGTCTTCTCTTCATTTTTTTTCAGCTACTGGGGTTACAATATCAGAAGGTCTAGCCCTTAATTCCTGATTTAAAATTAAGTCCAAACTCATCAAAAAAGATATACAACTAAAAGTACAAAAAAAAGTTGCAAACTACATAAAACATTATGTTCATATTTTTTGTATATTTCTTATATATTACATGTATATTATATGTATATATCTTATATATACTCATCTATGTTAAAACTTTCTATCACTAGCCATAAACAAAAACACAAAACTTATATATATATATATATATATATATATATATAATTAAAAGCACCAGTCACCTCATAATTATTCATGGCAGAACATATTACTTCTTGAATTTCAGTAACTGTTATATCATCCAAAAAATCAAATGCCTCATTTGCGTTTTCTTCTTTAATGTTGATAAACTGAGTCAAAGAGATCATATGACCAACATCCTTGAAAAGTGTAATAAATCAATGTTAAATATAAACTATAATAAAGCAAACAACTTTTACAAATTAACAAACATCATTCATAAAAAACCTACAACATTCATGTAATCACAAATATATTTGGGCTGCTTTTCAACTTTTGCCTTTTCTTCTTCCCGAACTTTTTCATCAAAAATAGTACCCTCTTTATTCAATTGATGATCACCATCAGAAGGTTGTTCCACATCTTTGGAGGTGTTCTGTACATATTCACAAATGAACCTATTTAGTAATGTATAAGAGTTGTGTACGATAAATATACATATAATATACCAACAAATGAACTTACTAGTAATATAACAGGTGTATATTTCACTTATTGATGAAAGCATCTGAAAAAACTTAGAAAAGTTTTCATCAACTTTATTATTCAATAAAGCAAGCTCTCTGTTAAGTTGAAGAAACTGCTTCTACAAATTACTTTGCTTCTTAGAAATTTTATTAACTTCTTCTATAAGTAAGGTTATTTTGCCATTATTAAATTTACTCAAATGAATCTTCGAAGATGAAGGAAATGAGGAAAATTTGGAGGAAGGTGGATCACAAAAGTCATCATCATCATTGAGGTGATAATCAACCTCTTTGACATTTACAAATAGCCACTCCATGTATGGTTTCGATAACTCCTCCTCAGTAGGTATCATGTGACGTAGCTGCATTATGAAAGTTGAAAAGTTAATTATCCATTAAGAAACATAAAACAAAAATTAATTAAAAACATGATAGAATTGCATTATTTTAAAAACTCACCTTAGTTCGATCCAATGAATTGAAATGCTTATGAACTTGCTTGAAACTTTGTTGTTCAGTAGCTGTCCACTTCAATATACGTGGACATTTTTGTCCATGACATATAGCATAATAACCTAATGCGTATGAGCAACACTCATAAAACCATACTTGAAGGGCTAAGGGAAATCGAATCAACCTATACATAACTGGGTATTTCGACTTCCCAGCATCTTCTCGTTTCTCATTCACACAAAAATTACCTTTTAAAGAATTTAAAGTATAATCATATAGGTCTCTATCCCATGGATACTTTTCAAACTCTCCTAATTCTACCAACTCAAAATCTATATCATTTACGAATTTATTAGTTCTATGAGAAAAAAGAAAATGATGAATAAAATAGAGAATGACAAGCTTCACGGTATCATTGTCATCACACCAACGTTTTGATACAAATGCCTTCGACACAGACTGCTTGTTTATTCTTTGTACACCACTGAAGCATCTCTGTTTAAAAGTAGTGCCTTGTGCCCCCATTGCCAAATGCCTATTGTCACCTTTAAAAGCAGTGCACCCGTTGCATTTTACCTCCATAATGAGGCCAAAATCATTAACAAAAAATTTCAATATAACTTCATTTATCTTCACCCATAGCTAATTGTCTGTAGGTTGTACGACTTTACTCAGAAGAATGTTGTGAACAACTTGAGCTTGCCACACGATTGGTGGCATGTCCAAAAAATGTCCAAAATAAGTTGCTCTGAACTTCTGTAGTTGCGTTTTAGATAACTTTTTCTTAATAAGTTCAATAACGCCTAACTGTATATGGAATCCCACTCTAACAGAATAATAATCTTTTGGATTCACAATGTACTAATTCTTCTGCATTCAACATAAGAAGTTTCTCTCAAAACAACCATAATAACACTTAGGCATATACAATAGAAGACGTACAACATTATTCATAAACATTAAAAAATATCAGAAATAATTGGTTCTCTACACATAATGTATACTTTACAGACACTACTACTCAAAACATAATGTATATTACACTAACACTGCTACTAAAAAAATCAAAACACTGTACTAAAAACTGCTACTATGTAAAAACTGTTACTAAAAACTGCTACTAAAAAAATTAAAACATAATGTATACTATATAGAAACTACTACTAAAAACATCAAAACATTACAAATATGTAAACAACGACTCAACATTAATATTCAAAATGATGATTGAAATGCATTTTCGTAGGTATAAATGTTGTAAATTATCAGCATATTTTCGAACCATGTCAACAACTGTGGTCGATGTCTTCTTTAGTTTATCAGAACCTTGCTGTTGACCATGTGCTTTCCTCTTCTTGGAATAAGATCAGTCAGATGTTCCCAAACCTTGATCAACCGGGGTTTTGACTGCTTCTATCACACGTTCCCTAGAACTTGGATTTTCAGCATCCATTGAACTCCTTTTAACTCTCTTTGAATAAGTAATAATATTCGACATTGTTGGAGAATGATCAAAACCAAACAAACTATCAAACAAACTTAGGGCACAAAACGATTGAACAGTTCAAGAACGAAAAAAGAGATGCAAGACGCAGTCTAAGGAGCGAATAAAACCACGAAATGTAGAGACAGAATGTTGGAGACCAGTGAAGTTTGTACAAATATAGAATCGCAAACAAAGAATCAGAGACGAATAGAGCAAATTATCAGCGAGAATTTAGGGCAATGAACAAAACTAATTTCACAATTTGAATGCTTTTTGCCAAGTTAGTTATTCGAATATAAACTGATTATAACGTGCCATTTTTTAATATGATATTAACAAAAATAAAATGAATATGTTGACATAAATGATAAAACTAAAGTTAAACAAAATTTTTTAAAAAATATTTCTGTAATTTCCTCTATTACTTATTACCGGGCATCCTAAAAAAAGCCCAAAAGATAGAAACTCCTTGTGTGCGTTATTAATATACAATGAATCGCCTTGCAGCCAACACGCTTACGTGTCTTTCCTCGTTCCGGTGCATGTTAGCAGAATTCTGGTAATCTGGGATTTCTAAATTAAGCAGGCGCACTATAGCGACATCTGCCGATCATTCTGAAGAAAGGCTCTGATGATTCAGCTGTTCAGGTGCTGATCTTGCCCATCGAAGATTGGTGAAGTTTCCTTAGAGCGTCGTGAGTTTTTCTTAAACCCTAATCGTGCGAGCTTGGATGCAGAAAGCCCCCTTTTGATATTTTACATGTCTTTACAAATCAATCTCCTTTGTTATTGAGCTTTTCCTTCTGATCTTTTTTTCTTTTATCTGAATTTCTGAAATTACTATTCGATTTATTTTTTATTTTTTAGGCGTCTACGCCATGGTTTAGAATGCGAATTATGATGTGGTTTGTATCCGATGCCGAAATTGTAAATCGAATTTCCTGATTTCTTGTAAACAATTGTTAATGTTTTCTTCACTGCGTAAAATTAAAGATTTATATATGAAGATAGAAATTTCTTGTGGTTCATAAGTTATGTGAAGGAACCTATTCTCGTTTACATAAATTTTTAAGAATTAGGTTATATCTGGATCTCTTATGCATTACTTAAAGGTGATCTACGTGTGGGAAGAGAAGCATAAGGTTGCATTGGTGCCACGAGGAAGGGATATAGTTCTAATAATGCTAAATGCGTTGAATTAGTGAATAAGGTGCTTATACTCCGTACCTATATATTTGTTTTTTCTTTCTTGCAGGTTGCTAGGAAAAAGTATATTTGGAGAATCAATCGTGGTTGATTGAGCACATATTGCAACTAGATGAAGCCTATTAGATTTTGTGGAATGAATATGCCTTTTGAAAGGAAGGCCCCTAGTTTGGTTGAATTATGCATTCAAATAGCTATAGATAATGTTAGGTATCTCGGTGATGTTGGGGAAACTGATTTACACCTGCTAAAGGACGTTTTGCCGCACTGCACCATTGATCAATTGATGCATATTGAAAATTCAAGTGAAGTAAGTCTGGAAATATCTTGGGAGTTTTAGTTTTCTTTTGTATTTTCTCACAATATTTGATCTTTTTTTTTTTGCCAATTCTTATTTATTTTTGTTTTTGGATTTCTCTTTGGCCCAAATTCTTGTAGGGGAGAGATTTGAGTCCGATTACTGATGATTTATGGAAGAAATTTTATGAGCTACAATTTGGTGCTAAAAGTTGTAATCTTGTTATTGAGAGGATGAAACAAAAGAAAGTTACATTCAAATGGCGGCAACTTTATGAGGTAATCATTTTCCTATTGTTGAATTTCTTGATGTTACCATTTTTTTTGTCTTTATTTTTTATCTCTCTCTTTCTTTGTTAAATCCTTGCCTTGAGCTATCATTAGTCACCATGACATCAGAGAGAAGATTTTACATGGGGGCAATCTTGAAACACTGAAAGCATTTAATTTTGGGTGGTTCCTTGCAGGCAAAGTTGAAGGATATGAATGAAGCTCAAAAGAAGTCAGTTGATCGACTCAAGAAACTCTATGAAAAAGAAGTAATTAGTAAGTTTATTGCTGCTTAATATTTATTTACTTTGTTATGTTGTCCTGTCATCATCTCTTGTTAGTTTTCCATGTGGAAAGTTCTTTGACTTTGTTGATCCGGTTACTATTTTTGCGTCTTTTAGCTGGTTTTATCCTGTTAAACTCGTATGTGGTGTGTGACGATTATCATTTTACTACATGTTCCCATTATTTTCCATGAAAGTAGACAAGTTATCCATTTTCATATGTATTGAAACGCCATTCTTCAGGGTAAGATTTAGTTTCTTTTACATTTGAAGCTAAAAATCTTGGTTCATCCGCTTTTCTTTTTTCCTCTTTTAAAATGTGTGTGTGCGTGTGATGATGATGATGATGATCCTTACTATTCCTTTATGTTCATTGTGTGTTTCGGATTTTAAGGACAATATAGTTGTATGAGGCAGTTTTGTTGAGCATCCCTTACATGGATGACTTGAATCCTGAATGTCTTTTGTCGAGTTATTGAAATAACAATTCATAAAATGGTAATTCATAAAATCTCAATTGATTTCAATGTATAATATAGCTGTAATTGAAAGATAGCCAGAGGACTATTGCCTTAAACATAAGTAATATATGGAACTGAACTTACATGTGAACATCGTGATGTTTTTGTTGGGTTTTTTGTTTTTCAAGCTTTATGTTTTGTTTTGCTTCTTTAGGAAAGCAAAGTCGGCAGGTTCAGCTTTGCACAAAGATTCCTCCATCAAGCACTAAACGAGGCTTTTATGGAGGTCTGCCTCTTTGTTTTGTTGTTGTTGTTGTTGTTATTATTATTATTATTATTATTATTTTTTTTTTAACCTGTGATTGAATTGGTAATTGAGAATGATTTACAGGTTCTAGACCTTACCATAATGTTTCCAACTTGAAAAGCAATCTGATGAAAAAAGCCAAATTGGAGTATCTTAACAGGTAAACATAGTCTAATAAGTGGTAAGATGTGAATATCTATTTTGTTGTCATGTTCACCATATGGCAATTTTAGATTTTATGCCAGCATTCTATGAACCCAACCACATAGAAATGGGAAAGGCAATGAACTCACATGTGCACTCAAGATGCATCAATGCATGATATGTTGTTCATTAGTGAACCATTTGCCTTATTTGTTTTGATGTCTCAAAGAGGGCGTTATATTTGATTGTAAAGAAAAGCCTCTTTATTTCTGATAAATGGCTCCTACATTCTTTTCTTGTCATGGCTCATAATATGATATTAAATTATTAATCATGCTTCATCTTTTTATGATTACAGCCATGAAGCCAAGGTTCATGCTGCTATGAGGAAAAACGCCTTGCAGAGAAATCATAGGCAGGATTTTTCTGTTTATCATGTGCATATCCTTGGTTTGCATGGTTATATTTATGTGCTCAACTGAGCAAAACCTTCTGCATAGGTTTAACTGTAAGTTTGTAACTGTCGCTTGCCCTGCAGTGTCTCTCACACAATGAAACCAAATGGTTCTCTGGGAAAGGATTTTGCATCAAGTTCCAGATCCTCAAAGCCATCACAAAGAACTTAGCAATTTCTTGCAAATTTACCGGGGTGTGCATAACTGATTGGTAAAGGGTAAGTGAGCTTGAACCTTACACTACAATTTCTATTCTGTTTTATTGGGAAAGAGAAGCTTTTGTGATGAAAACTTGTGAGCACCTAACTTGGTCAGTGAATTTCAAGTAGACGGCATGGCCATATAAAAATCGGTGTTTGCTTCCATCCCTTTGTTGTTGCTCTTAGTTAAATATCTACCATTTTATGGGGCATTCTTCCTTTGTCCCTTGTTTAAAGAAAACCAAGTACTACAACTCTTGCAATGTCTGATTCTACCACAGCTTGTGTACAATATACAGAACTTTGTTGGAATAAGAAAGAGACATTGCTCATTTTATTTTATTTTTTGATAAAGAGTCTACACTGTTCAAATGTGATAGTTAAAACATGCTACCAAGGCATCTTAGAAATAGTTCGCCTGGTTCAACTTATTATCAAAACCATTTAAACTTGCCTTTAGCATCATAAACGTAATGCTTCACAAAGGAAGGAAATCCTCAATAAAGAGAGAGAGAGAGAGAGAGAGAGAGAGAGAGAGAGAGAGAGAGAGATGCTTGCCAATAGAACATGTTTCTAATTCGTTTGTTGGACTCCTGGCTTTGCCATTGCTCTAGCGTTTAGTTTTAGGAAGCATCTTTCATTCATGGGTTTCTCATTCAAATAAGAATGCTTTGATTCAATAGTTGCTTCTAAGTTATTTGACGATGAACCAGCACAGTGGGTCGGAAGTAATTATAATTTTGGATGAAAATCAGTCCATGAAAGCCCTCCTTGTGGTTTTCTACGCTAGTTTCAGGTGAGTCAATGAACATAGAGGAGTAAGTTCATCGCCTTGGAATTTTCTTTTAAGATTTTCTTCTAGTCATGGGTGGAAGCAAAATTCCATTTGAAGCAAAGTAGCTGTTTTAGGGACCTGGTTGTGTAGAATGGCTTGTGTCATGTTCATGCTGCCTTATTTCTCATCCAAAATTTTTCAATAATTAGGGCAACTGCCGATGTAAGTGTAACATATTGCAGTGTAACAGCCTGCTTTTACAGAGTTCTTTTGTCAGCGTGTTTTTCGACACACTGACAAAAGAATGTAATAATTTTTACCAGGGATGGTGTCATTATTTTTTCACCCGTGTGATTCAAACAGCAAATCTTAGGAATGCATGCGTGCCCATAATTAAATTTTTTTTTTTTTATATATTTACGAAGGAAGACTATGAGATGTTATATGAAGACTGGAGAGTTGAAATTGAGACAAAATCCTACTTATTGCAAGAGTTATTAAGCTATACAGGAGTAAAAGTTATTTACGTTTTTATTGCAAGAGTTTTTACTAAGGATTTTTTTAAGTAAAATTGTTTTTTACTGATGACTTTTTCTGATCATAAGCGACAGTTGTCAAAACAAACTTAGTTATAAAAAGAAGCTAAGTGGCAGGAAGCACCAGTGCATTTGACGTGCTTGAATACGTTTACACTATACAAAATACAAATGTCTTAAACATTTTCAAGGTGAAAGTTATTGTATAGCTCATTTCTTTGTCAACTAAGTTTATTCCTTTTACTCTTTCTACTCCATTTAAATTAAGGTATTTAATATTTTTTATTAACTTTATGGGTTTCTTTTACAAAATTGCATAACTCGAACTGTTCTCACGATTTTGAGTTCTCTAACTGCTAAAAATACAGTTCTGATACTGCAAAAAACAAATAAAACAAAGCCTATCCAAATGCCCCTCTACATTCAATTACATATATGGATGGACATAAAAGTAATGAAGCAATAAAAAGAAGTTAAAACTAATTGATAATGATAATCGTTGCTTTCCTCTTTTTTCTCACTGTTATTTGTCCTTTTCGCATTCAATTACCTATCTTTAATCGTGCGCCTGTCTTTCTTTTTTCGTTTTTCCCATCTACTCTTAATGGTATAGGACTATCTTCACTTCGTCGTTGCTTTAGATCTTTACACCACTATGTAAATTATCTTTGTTTTGCCTTTTTATGCAATTTCATGCAATTGATGATTTCTTTCTACATTGATCTCCATACTTTCTTCTTCTTTTGTTTCTTGTCAAATACTTTAAAGCTGTTTCATAATTGTTGATTATTTTTTTTTGTTCCTTTTTTGTTACTTTTTTATATTTTCCTGTCAAAGATTTGATGGTGTTGTTCATTCCTTGTCACCATTTTTGGGGTTAGTTTTCTAGAATGCATTTTTTTTTTTTAAAGTTGATTACTTGATTCTAAATTTAGATGTTGTGTGAAAGTTCTAAATGATTTTTATGCTCAGCTGTGACGACCCACACTTTTGACATTGGATTGGCGAATTCGATATTTATGTACTCTATGTATTTTTTAAAATTTTAATGAGAAAATACAAAATTTTTCGTAATTTTTTCAATTTCAGATTAATTATTGAAGAAAATAAAAATAATTCGAGAAAATCCAATTTAAGGAGAAAATACATAAAAATATTAGGAAAATGTGTTTTCTTGAGCAAAATAAATTATAGGATTAATTTATAAATTTTTGGAGCAATTATCAGATTTTTAGAATGAAAAATGTGATTTTGGAAAAAATAATTCAATTTTTGGAGAAAATAATTAAATAAATAATGAAATGGGGTATAATGTTGGTATTTTAATAGAAAATGATGAATTAGACAATTTAAGATTTTAGGGAACAAAAAATGCAAAATTTTGATATATAATACGTATACATACATACATACATATATATATATATATATATATATATGTGTGTGTGTGTGTGTGTGTGTGTATTGTTAAGAAAAAAATGAAAAATAAAAAAATAATATAAGGGGGGACCTAGGCTGACCCAGGTACTAGGCCTGGGCCGGCCTAGATCCCACTAGGCCGAGCGCCCGACCCACACGGGCGGGCGCCCGACCCACACGGGTGGGCGCCCGTGCTGGATTCGGGCTGCATGCGTGGCCCGAGCGCCTAATGCCAGGGCCAGGCGCATGGGCCGGCTCAATTGGGCTAGCCGGCCCATGCACCAAGAGGGGGTCCAACCCCTCTTCTTTTTGTCATTTGTGTGTCTTTTTGGCGATTTTGACCGATTTTTAGGCGAATTTTGGAAATTTTTGGCATTCCAGCCACCAAACCATGGGAACCCATGGTATTTGCATCTATGGTTTTGCCATCACTTCATGGCCTCCAATTTGGCCAATGAAGGCTGCCAACTGGGCACCCAACATGTGATGTTAAGTGCCACCTGAATGCCACATGTCATCCACACCCTATCCAAGCAAGCATCCTCATGCAACAAAAAGGGCATTCTTAAGCTCAAAACAGAATTTTTAGATTCTGTAACCAACTTTTCAAGCTCATAACTTCTTCAATTCTCCACCAAATCCTGCAAACTATAGCTTGATTTGAAGCTTGTACCACCACCTACCACGTCTTACAAGTAGTTTGCCCAGTCTTGGAGCTGGTTGAAGCAGAAAACACGAAGAAGAGGGCTGTCTACACTACTTAAACCCAAAAAAACCAGAAAGTGTGTGTTGGAACTACTTTTGAAGCCTTGGACCTTAGCCATTTCTAGTTCCTTTTTAAAGGTAAAATGGTTCGCTCCCTTCATTTTCGTATATACTTTGATCTCAAAGAGTTAGAGAGTGAAAAATAGGGCCCTATGCATGATTTTAGGACCCTTGAAGTTGGTTGCTTACTCACTGTTGCAACTATGTAACAGAAACAATTGGAGCAACCTTGAGAAAGCTCATACTAGGACCAATCCAGACTCATCCCTCAGGTGAAACCCTTCACTTTACCTCTCATGAAGTGTATTCAAGTGTCCAAGTGGTAGAAATTGCATATTAAAACATTTAATACGTCTTATGAGTCTCTGGTATTCACTGTGCGACTTACTGTTGCAACAGTGCCAACAGAAAGAGGTTGAGACCAGAACAAGAGCTATATTTGGAACACCTAAAGGCACCCTTTCAGGCTGGAACCAGAGGCATTGTAGACTCCATAATAGAGGTTCTAGAAAGGTATAAAGACTTGACCTTGAACTCTTGTGGGTGTGTCTTGTTAATACATGCAAATATGCTATGATTGTAGGGTGCTGAGCAAATTTCCTTGTGTTCTTTAGAATATAGTAGAATATTGATGGAATGATAGGCATGTTTTTGATGTTGCATGTTATTGATTCGAAGTAGTTGTGATTAGTGAATATGTTATGACCTGTAAACTGTAAGTGGACACAAAAAACAACCCATAGAATGGTGATTGAATGAGGGAAAAGAATACTAGAAGATTGTAAAATCCTTGAACCCATAAATTTCTTGCAATCTGGCCAAAATTTCTGAGATAAAATTGACTGACCAAACCATGGTAGATTGAGTTGAAATTTGGTGGAGAGACCCTCAGATATGTCTAGAAGTGTCCTACAAAATTTCAGGGCATTCTGATATGTATAGCTAGGTCAACTAAGGCAAATAGTCACTACCTGTCACAGGGGATACGGAATCTGTGTAGTTTCTGTTATCATGCTTAGAAACCTTATTAAATGAGGTCCAAAAATTGTAATTTAAAATTCTGGGAGAACTTTAGGAAGTCTAGAACAATTCTGCAAGGTTTGGTGCAAATCCGATGAACGGATTGCCTGCAAAAAAATCGGAAAAATGGTTGCGTAGATAGGTCATAGGCTAAGGTTTGTGCCTAAGTAATGAGAATTGAGACTATTAACCCTTTTGGCCCAATTGACCCCACAAGGACCAGAATTGACCCTGTGTGACTTTGTTGACCAGCTAGGTCAGCAAATGATAAGTTGACTAGGGTTGACCAAGATTGACCGAGGTCAATCAAATGGACTTAGTAACTAAGGCAAGGGAACGAACATGTGTGAACTATTCTTGACTAGGTCAAGTAATTGATTAACCAATGATATAGAATTAGAGTGAGCCAAGTCCCATATTAATGATAAGAAGTTGCGTCGATTTCACAGGACCCAGTGCTAGCGGGACACGACTGGTCGCGAGAGGAGCGCCGGTAGCGGAGCATCCCTGTGAGTAGTGTTTTCTAACTCATTTCTTAGAGCTTGTTATTCTATGCATTATGAAAATAAATTACATATTGTGATGAACTTGCATTCTTTTAAATGAGTTTTAAATGAAAAGTGCACCGAGACTCAAGGTCCGAGAGTATAGGGTTAGGGTAAGTTGTGTCGGTCTCTTATACGACCCCGAAAGGTGACCACCTAGCAAAGAGTGCTCGCCAGGGGGTTCTGTGGGCCTACGATGATGACAACGACAATAAGACTTAATCGGGCCGTTATTATAAGGCAACGACAATAAGTCCTGGTTGGTCGTTACGATGATTGCAACGGCAATAAGACCTAATCGAAGTCGACACGATGCGCCTAACTGTCTGCAACCGCTTGAATGATTTTTAATCGCCTCGGAGAGCTTGCGAGCCTCGGCAAATGTTTGTCATTATTTAACTGTTTTGAATGAAGGTGCACGACTGCATTATGGATTTAAATGGTGTTTACTGTTGCATTCACTTGCATAATGCTATTGCTCATGTATTCATGGCACATGTTTTTAATTGTGGAATACTTGTTTTAAGTTTGAATTAGACTGCATTACTCACTGAGCCGCCGAGGACAATTAGGTTCACTACTCTAATTTTTCAGGTTCTTCAGCAGCGGATAAGGGCAAAGGAGTGGTTATCGCATAGAGTCGTGTTCCCTTACTCTTTTTGGTAGGACTTCCTTGTACTTTTCTTTCTGTTATCGTCTTTTGAGGGTTAGGATCTATGTATAGGGGTGAGGATAGCCTGTATATAATGAACAGTTTCTCCCGTTGCTACACATGTTGTAATGACCCGTTTTGAAAATATGAAGTTCTTATTGGTGTTCATATGTTAAATCTCTTCTGCATTCTTTATAATTACTCTAAAAGTGTGTGATTTGGTGTTGTATGTTGAGGCTTAACAGTGTCTTGGCAAGCTCGGCTTGCGAGCGGGTTTATTGGGACATTGTGCCAGTCGGTTCGCCTTTCATCCTAAGGAAGGGGTCCTGACATCAGCAAATGAAAGAACACAAATGAAAACAAAAGAATGGAAGCGAGAATCAAAGAACATACCTCTAACCATTGTAGATTTCATTTTAATGTTTCTAAAATCTTCATCTTCAAATTTAGATGGTGTAGTTGATAATGAAAAACAGAGAGGTCATAGGGACCGATGAAGTGATTATACTGTATATACTCTATCCATCGAAAAATATATACATAAATAGAATTTCAAAAGAGGGCTAAAGATATGGATGGTTACCTGAAGATGATGAGAAAATGTTGGATCATGTTTTGGCCAACTTATTTGGTTACATCTGCAAATTAAGGAGAGAAATAACCAACATTATCCCACTTGGTCCATACATTCCATCATTTATCTTAAGGAGAAACAAAATACATGACTCATGGCGATAGGTTCTTTGATAACGAGTATTATCTTCCATGTATTACATTACATTATGCCTCTCAAACCCATACAACTTAAGGATAAACCTGATGTTTATTCAAGGTCCAAACTTTAGTGATATTTTTTCAAAATCAATAAACAAACATGTATGTGCACAAAACCAAATAAGAAAACATCAATTAAGTAAGAGTTTCAAAATGTACTTACAATGAATAATTACATCATGAAACCAAGTCCCATTTTTACTACATGATTTGTAAAGTTCTTTGGTGGCATGGCTTTTGTCAACGAATCAACAGTCATCAACTCAATGCTAATGTGTTTAATGACCACTTTCTTTTCCTTAATACGTTCTCTAATGGATAAGTATTTAATATCAATATGCTTAGTAGGACTATCACTCTTGTTGTTCTTAGCCATAAATACAACAACTGAGTTGTCACAAAATAATCTCAATGGCCTAGAAATTGAATCAATTATTCTAAGCCTAGACATGAAACTCTTTAACCATACACCATGCGAGGTAGCTTTAAAGCAAGATTCGAACTCGGCCTCCATAGTGGAAGTAGCAGTCAATGTCTGCTTTGCACTCCTCTAAGATATAGCTCCACTAGCCAACATGAAGATATAACCATATGTTGATTTGCGTGAATCAACACAACCAGCGAAGTCTACATCGGAGTAACCGATCACCTCTAAACTATCCATTTGTCTATACATGAGCATGTAATCCTTTGTTCCTTGAAGGTATTTCATAACCTTCTTTGTAGCTCTCCAATGGTCGATGCCTGGGTTACTCTGATATCTCTCTAACATCCCAACAACAAATGCAATGTCAGGTTTGGTACAGACCTGAGCATACATTAGGCTTCCAATGGCTGAAGCATAAGGAATGGTTTTCATCTATTCTCGTTCGAGTTCAGTTTTGGGACATTGCTTTAGGTTGAATTTATCACCCTTCACAATTGGTGCTGCACTTGGTGAACAATCTTTCTAAGACTTTGTTAATATAGGTCTCTTGAGACAAACCTAAAATGCCTCGAGATCTATCCCTATGGATCTTAATGCCAATAACATTAGATGCCTTACCCCTATCATTAGTCGCAAGCAAAATATCATCCACATATAACACAAGAAAACAAAACTTGCTCCCACTAACCGTCTTGTATATGCATTGATCCATGATGTTCTCTTCGAAACCAAATGAAGTGATAACATTATGTAATTTCAAATACCATTGATGGGAAGCTTGTTTTAATCCATATATGGATTTATTAAGCTTACAAACTAATTGCTCACCATCACTAGAGGAGAATCTTATAGGTTGTTTCATATAAACCTCTTCCTCAAGATCACCATTTAGGAAGGTTGTTTTCACATCCATTTGATGCAAATCAAAATCAAAATGAACAACCAATGCCATGATTACACGAAGAGAATCCTTCTTAGATACAGGACAAAAAATCTCTGTGTAGTCGATCCCTTCCCTTTGAGTGAATCCTTTGGCCACGAGTCTTGCCTTATGTCTTTCAATGTTGCCTTGTGAATCTTTCTTTATTTTAAAAACCCATTTACAACCAATGGCTTTTTCACCATCAGGCAACTTGACAAGATTCCAGACTCTATTAGACGCGATCGAATCCATCTCATCTTTCATGGCATTGTACCACAAGTTCGAAAACTCAAAACTCATTGCCGATGAAAATATTTGAAGATCATTTTCGACTCTAACATTGTAGTCAAACTCTTGTAGATACACAACATAGTCATTAGGAATTGCCGATTTTCTTACTCTAGTAGATCTGCTTAATGTTGCATCAACATTTTCCCAAGGAATAAGATTATGTTGTTCAACAGGTTGTTCAACAATTTTAGGCAGCTGTTGAACTTTAGCATCTACTAGATCAGGATCAAAAGTTTGTGGTTCTTCTAGAATTGGTTCTTCAACACGCGTTTGTACTTGAGGCAGGTTGTTAATAATAATGATCAGTCCATTGCTAGAAGTGTCACTCGGAGCATCTAAATGATCTTTCTCAGTACTAACGCCCAGGGATCGATCGCTCCCACTTATCAAGTCATTTTCAAGAAATTTTACATTCCTTGATTCCACAAACCTAGTGCTATGAAATGGACAATAAAATTTGTATCCCTTAGACCTTTCGACACATCCAACAAAATATCCACTTATGGTCCTTGGGTCCAACTTCTTTTTTGTGGATTGTAGATTCTTACTTCAGACGGACATCCCCAAATGTGTACATGTCACAAACTTGGTTTCCAACTTTTGAATAAGTCAAAAGGCGTCTTTGGAACAACTTTGGTTGGAACTCCGTTTAATATGTATGCAGCCGTCTTTAGAGCTTCAGTCCACAAGGACTTAGGAAGTTTGGAGCTAGCAAGCATGCTTCGCACCATGTCCAATAGCATTCTGTTTCTTCTTTCAGCTACTCCATTTTGGTTTGGAGAACAAGGCAAACTGTACTAGACAACAATCCCATTTTCTTGAAGAAACCTCGCAAATGGACCAAATGCTTCTCCACTCTTAGTGTATCTACCATAGTTTTCTCCACCTCTATCTGATCTCACGATCTTAATTTGTTTGTCACATTGTTTCTCTACTTCTGCTTTAAATACCTTAAAAGCATCTAGTGCTTCATTTTTATTATTAAGCAACTAGAGATACATGAATCGTGAGTAATCAATCCACCATATGTTATAAGTTACATCGATCATATTGGATTCATAACAAACAAATGAGAATTGAGTACATTTCTTATCAAACCATTTCATGAACTTGGAGCATTGTTTCGTAACGTGTCCTTTCTTTTTGCAAAAGAAGCACACAATCTCCTTCTTAATGTCTTTTTGAGGAGGGATTTTCCCTTGCCCTTGTCCTTAGCTTGATCTTTCTCCTTGTTCTTTCCATGGGTAATGAAGTTAACATTTTCCCTTTCCTTTTCCTCCATAAGTAGTTTGCCCTCTTCCTGAACACACATGGTCAAAAATTTATTAATAGACCATTTGTCCTTATGTGTGTTGTAGGATATCTTAAATGGGCCATATTGTTGAGCAAAGGTACAAAGGATGTAGTGAACCAAGAAGATTTCTGACATCTCAACCTCTAATATTTTCAATTGAGCCACAATATCCTTCATGCGCATGATATGATCATGCATACCCCTAATGCCAGTGAGCTTTAGGGACGAAAACTGTATGATCAGGGTGCTCGCCATCGCCTTGTCTGAAGTGGCAAATTGCTTTTCGATAGCCTTTAGCAAATCTTGCATTTTGTTGACCTGCTCGACTGAACCCCTTATACCAGTAGGGATCTTAGTCTTTATGAACATTACGCAGAGACGAATAGATCGCTCTCATTTTTCATAAAGCTGAATTTCATCTGAAGTGCTGGTTACAGTAACCTTCGGGGGTTCATCCTTCCTTATGACATAGTCTATGTCCATGCATCTTAAATGAAGAAGGACTCTCTCCTTCCACACTTTGGAGTTGTCCCCTTTGAGTTCAGGAACATCACATTTCATATTAGACAAATTACTAGGTTGAATTACTGCAATTAATTAAACATTCTTGTTCATATTAGAAATTTGAAGCTAACAAGATATATGACATGTTCTACCAAAGTAAAATCATGAGAAATATGAATCTAGTGACATAAAACTTGCCTGTGGGCTAAAGTTCTAATTCTATTAGATTCATTCTTAAATTTAAGATAAAACTATCAAATTATGTTCTTTTTCCTAATCCCTATGGATAAATTAGAAAATATAGTTTGATATTTTATCCTAATTAATCATACATAATTTGATAAAAAATTCCTATAAGATAAGATTTATCATTTCAAGTATGATTAATCACAATTAATGTTTATTTTACAAATGTGATTCAAAATGAACCATAATATACATACATACATACATACATACATACACACACACACACACACATACACACACACACACACACACACACACACACACACATATATATATATATATAATTTTAATTAATTAGAAATTAATTAATTAAAGATGTTGTGGCTACTCCCTAATTAATTAAAATTATATGGATCACCTAAATATCAACAAAATTTGAGGGTCGTATCATTGCTAAATTATATGCAACGCTAACAAAATTGGATGTTGATGTACTTATATTATTCAACATAATATTTTATATATAATAAATCAGTAAATTATTCATACAAATAACAAAAATAAATAATACAAGTACATGAACATTCAAATTTAAATACATGGAGAGCCTCCATTATAATTAATTTCAATGTATTAAAAATTATTTAACATAATAATACATGCATAATAAGCTACAAAATTCATACATGCAAATAATCAGAATAATTTAATCACATTAAAATCCTAAATATATAACAATATGCAGAAATTGTAATAACACGACTAATTTTTGTATATATACATATATACATACATACATACATACATACATACATACATACATATACATATATATATATATATATATATATACATACATACACTTGACTTTCTATTTCCAATATCCCATGCCTTAAATGTAAACACTAAACAAGGCTACATTGTAGAGATAAAAGGAAATTCAAATCTTTATTTGATCATAAAGGAAAATACACAACTTTGAATAAGAAAAATACTACAGCGGAAAGTTCATAAAACTTGGGCAACATGCCCTACATGGAAAATTCAAAGAGACAATAAACGTGGACGTTCCACATGCTTCACCATAAGATCAAATCCCTGAAAAATGTTAAGGAAGGGTGAGCACAAAGCTCAGT
>JAJIYU010002065.1:0-32349 GCA_030144865.1 Tinospora cordifolia | reverse complement strand
CATACTTTTCTATATTAATATCATACTAAAAATACTATTTTCTTATTCAAATAGAGAAGCATATATTTATCCAACAATTCTTTATGTCTAATATTAATCATCATATATTCCTTTATACTTCTATGCTAACTAATTAATTGCATAACAATGACAAATATACATATATGTATTTGTATATAAATATATACGTATATGTGTTTTAAATTCAAATTTCGGTTATTATGTCACTAAAATTTCAAGTATTACAACTATTACGTCATTAAAATTTCAGGTATTACATTAAGGATGAACATCATTCTCTTCATCCCAAAGCAAGAGCTGATGAGATTCCTTTTGCTCTCTCTAGCTTCTCTTTTGACACTTCTTTTCAATTATTTAGAGTTCTTGAGTGTGAAGTTTTTAGTTCTTGAGTTATCTTGAGATTTTGGACATTTTAGAGTGTGGAAGTGTTGCTGAAATTTTGATTTGTGCAACTAAAATTTCAAAATGTTGAGATGGAAGTAACTTTGAAACTCTTATCTTATTATTCTAAATTCATTGAGTTATTCATATGTATGTTTTATTTTCAATTTATCATGCATACCATGTTTTACAGTTATCAAATCATGTCATGCTTAGATCTCACATGCTTAGGTTTGTTTGATTAAAGATGCATGTTATATGATGTTTTGGTTATGTGAATATCATGCTCACATGCTGAATTTTATTTTCATTATTCATGGTTGACTCAAGAAAAGAAAAATTGATTATGATAAAAACCACGTACTATCACAGTGATTCACATGGATTATTATGAGTGTTATTTAGATATAAACTTAGATTAGTTTTTTCGTTCATATGGGCGCGAGACTCCAAAATACTTGGAATACGGGTTAGGCCCTAAATTTGATGAAACTTAGCACAAAGGAATACCCTTCACTCTTTGTGAAATATTTTGATAAGAATATCAAAGTTGACTCCTTTTAGTTTAAGTTTTCAACTGTTAAACAATAAATTGACTAAATCACTTAATGTTTGAAATTGTTTGATGTGAATGTCTTACTGATTTAAAATAATGATTTGATTGCTTTTAGAATGATCTACTGAACTTTTTGCACACCTTCCTTCTTTAATTTTTTAGGGAATTGAAAAACATGAAGATGCATGCCAATCACTTAGAAAATATGTTAGAATATCTTATTTAAAACATTTTTAATTTAATGTAAGGGCATATTGCTCAATTTTGATTATTTCCCTTTATGACATTAAAGTTATGTGCTCCATCTTTTCATCACTAAAGTTGAAGAATTATTTTGCCTCTAATTATCCTATCTTGTTGAATTAATTGAATGTAATTGAGTTGAGTACTCTGAAAGTCCAGCAGACTTGGAATAAAAAAATAGAAAGTCAAGTGTGAGTCACTTGTAAAAGAACGCGGCCCGACCTGTCGTGTGGTCTGGTCCACCTAGTCAGGGGTCGGGGTGTTACAATGTTATCATCATGTGCGCGTATCGTCCGCTCAGGCCACACCAAGAGGCTAGTTGTAACACCCCAATTTTTCGACCAGACCTCCGTTCCCGTGTTACGTCACGTGTGGATCGTTGCCCGATGAAAATCGAGATGCTACCTAAAATTTTCTTCTGTCAAAATCTTTTCTTCAAATCACGTTCATGTAAAACATTTGTTTTCAAGTCAATGTCTATAAAGATATTCTGTCAAAAATTTTATCGATTATATCATATGCCCTGCAACGGAATATTTTTAAAACTATTCATTTAAAACAAAATTGTTACATAAAGAAGGTCATTGAAAGATAAAACAATTGAAACGAAAACCAATGTAGGTACATTAAAACAATCTGGTAAAGTACATGAAATAAGACTTCCAAGTCACCTATCTCGGACAACCTCCCCGTGAGGTGTCCAAATCAGAGTGCGAGTCTTCTGACGTAAGTAAACATACTCTACGTCCAAGTGTACCTGAAAAATAAAGTGGGAGTGAGCTCGAAAGCTCAGTGGATCGATCCTACACATCAGATGCATTATATAGACCCAATCCAAAACATTTCAAACACTTTCAAACATTAGGCGTTTCAAGCATTCATTTAATTTTGGTCGAAGTCAAAATCGGAAGAGGATTGAGATGCCTCTCGGTATTTCCTGTGATCCAATCCAATCATAATCATAGACGCCTCAGGTGGTACCATCTAAAATCAATCATATCTCAGTATCATAGTCCAAGCGATGGTACTAATCTAGACTCGTACTGTCTCCCAAAGACTTCGAGCTGTCGTAGGCAGCTCAGGGTGAAAATACCTACGATCCGCCTTACGGCTCGTCAATCGCAATGGTACGTGGATTCTTAATAAACCATCGTCTTATTTTTGTTTTACAAACGATTTCAATCACATCAAGCATCATACAATTTACTAGAACATATAATCCAAACTATACTTGTAAGTTCACATGATAAGGTGCATAAATAAACAATGGGATCTAGATACACATTTGCCTAGTCATGCATGCTATAATTGAGTGAATCTAAATGCAAGATCATGTCATAACTAATTATGCATGGATTAACTAGTTCATTACACATTACACATCATTCAAAGAAGTCAAACAATTTCAATCAATTTCCTAGTAAAGTTCTAATAACCTAGAACTATTCAATCAAATGCTTTGAATCTTAAATCCGTATAATACAAATAAGCAAGGAAGTCACGCCCACCTGATTTCGTCGATCTTCGTGGCTCCTTGCTTTTCTTTGAGATCTTCGATATTCGGAATCTATAATCTGAAATTTAACAATTAATAAGATTCACTAATTTCTTACTTCAAATTCAATCTTATTCCAGTTATTCTCAGACTCCAATACTTTCTAAAATAATCCTGTAGTCTAGATATCAGTTTTATACATTAAAATTTATTATTTAAGTATTCCTAAATTTCTTGTTTTCTATGATTTAAATAAATGATTCATATTTTTAAATAAAATAATTACGAACAAAATAGGACTTCTAATTTTCATAACTTTAGTCTTATTCATATTCAAAATTTCTAATCTCTTTCCTATAAAAGATTAAAGTTTATCAAGGTTTCTTATTATTGTTGTTATTATTTTCACACTAGAATATTCTTTGATAGTTTATGATATCATTAAAATTTTCTAAAATATTGATTGACTAAATCACTGAATCCACTCTTCTAAAATTCTAATTTCTCTTTTTAGATTTTCTGTTGTTCAAATGTAAGTTAATTTACACACACTTATATATATACATTTTTTTTTAATTTGTTCTAACAAAATTTTATTCAAGGTTACAGAAATAAAATAATTAAATAATTAATTAATTAATTAAGCTAACATCGTACCTTTCAATCTTTTTGTCTCAGTTGAAATTCACGTTCGCGTCTTCAATTCCTCCGAGTACGTTGATTTTGCTTCTGTTCAACAAGAAACCATAAGTTTAAAGATCAACATACATCTACATTCTAATTTTTTTGCCATCAATTTAATCCGCGCTAGTCCATTCCAACATCCAAATTCCCAAGCAATTTGTCCCGTCATTTGATTTTCTTCTTTTAGAGCAATGGTTTCACTATTATACAACCAAAACTCATTACAACAATTTTATCTGATTACTCTCCATAGGGGTGTTCATTGACCCGATCAACCCGACCGAACCGACCAACCCGAACCTTTTGGGTTGGTTTGGGTTGGGTTTTAAATCACATTTGGGTTGGGTTGGGTTGGGTTTTAAAAGGCCCAACCCGAATTAATTGGGTTGGGTTATGGGTTTAGTGTCCACAACCCGATAGAACTCGAACCGAACCGAGAAAAACCCTACTCTAGTAGTCTTCGCTCCTGCACTCCAGCCTCCATCTTGCTTTCCTCTTTCCTCTAGTCAGAACTTTATCGATTCCTCATCGCTAACAACACAAAGACGAAGAAGATTAACGAGACGTTTTCTGCTAGTGCTAGTTGTTTCTTCCTTTCAATCTCGTCGCTAACGTGCGCTACTGGTTAGTGGAGCACCCAACCATTAATGGGTTCATATGGGAAGAAGGCCGCACGTGTCTCTGTTCTTCCATCTGCTCTTTGCGATTCCTGCGTCTCTGTTCTTCCATCTGCTTTGCGATTCCAGCAGCCTGCGTCTCTGTTCTTCCATCTTCTTCCAGCAGCCTGCGTCTGCTTCTGAAACTCCAATCTCGATCGGCTTCCGGCAGCAACTATCTTCTTCTTTATCCGGCAGCCTGCGTCTGCTTCTGTAACTCCAATCTCGATCGGCTTCCGGCAGCAGCTCCAATCTCGATCGGCTTCCGGCAGCAGCTCCAATCTCGATCGGCTTCCGGCAGCAGCTCCAATCTCGATCGGCTTCCGGCAGCAGCTGTCTTCTTCTTCTTCCTGCAGCTTGCGTCTACTTCTGAAACTCCAATCTCGATCGACTTCCGGCAGTTGCTCTCCAATCTCGATCGGCTTCTGAAACTCCCCCACCCTGCTTCTTCTTCCCACAGCCACCACCTTCGTTCTTCTTCCAACAGCCATCTCTTGGTTCGTCTTCTTCCCTGCGGCGTGTATGACTGTGTGATTCAATTGGGAAATCCCGATTTGATTTTGATCGACTTCGTTCTTGGTTTATGATGTGTACTGCAATTTTAGTATTGATATTATTTTTTTTTCATTATTATTTTTGATAACTTTTTGAATTTTGAAGTTGCATATCCTTTTGTGAATTATATGGGTTTGATTCTGTTTATTTCTTATTGATGTTTATGCAGTGCATATTTATATTTTTTAATTGGATAATTATTGCTCTACTGTGTTGTATTGTTTTCTTCTTCTTCATTTTTAGGCAATTAATAGAAATTTGTAAAATTTATGTAAAAAAATTTTGGGGATCTTGTATGGATTTTTGCATGTGGCTCAAAGTTTTTTTTTGCTGATCTGATTTCAGTTTAATATTTTTAACTGTATTTTTTAATATTACTACCTTGCATTTTTTAAGAAAAAAAATTGAAAGGCAACCCGATAATCCAAACCGAACCGAACCGAACTGTTTGGGTTGGTTTGGATTTTGATATAGATTGGTTTGGATTGAGTTTTATATTTGTCAACCTAAACTGTTTGGGTTAGGTTGCGGGTTTGCTCCTAGCCCAAATCGAACCAAGAACACCCCTAACTCTCCATCAAGTTGTTTTACCACCTTAAATCCTTCAAACACCCACTCCAGCGTCCAGCAACACAATTAAGTCAAGAACTAAGAATTTTCTTCCAATTTCTATTAAACCATTTGCAATTCAAACCAAGAACAACCCGCATCTCCAACTAAGTAAAATTCCATCTAATTCACGAACCAAGAAAGAAAATCAAAACGAAAATTCCTTTCCTCACCTTCCCTATTTCCTGGTCTGTTAAAACCAGAATTGGAGCTAATAAGGTTCCCTTTCATCTTCGGTCGTCTTCTTCATCTTCTTCTTCTATGTAGCAGCATCAGCTTGCAGCAGCCACCACTGCACCTGCTTCTCGGCCAGCAACAACAACAGAGCAGCAGCAATGGCACGATCAGCTCCAACCATCACGTTCCTCTCCCCTATTAGTGTTTCTCGGCCAGCTGCTACCCTCCTCTGTTTCCTCTCTGTTCCACGGTGAAGACAGCAGCAACAACAACTCCGGTGGCAGCCAGCTTCTTCTTTTCTGTTACCAGCTCCACCTGAATTTGGTCACCGTTCCCCTGGTTTCCAGTCACCTTCATGCACAACATCTTCTTCATTTTCAATCACGTTCGGCGATGATTGTAACGGCATGCAGCAATGGCAGCTCATGCTCTGTTTTTTTTTTATTCATCCCTCTCTATTCGCTGTGAAGATGCAGCAGCAGCACGCACGCCCCCATCTTCTTCTTCTCTGTTCCGGCAGCGGCTGCAATGGCCAGCAACAACCCAAGCACCCCCTGTTTCGAAATTCTTCAACAGCAACACACCCGTTCATCACAGCCATAATGGTAGTTGTAGCAACCAGCTGCTTCTTCTTCTCTTCCTCTGTTTTGTGTTTCATGGCAGCTGCACAACCTCCTGGTTTCTGCAACAGCTCAGAGCATCAGCAGCAAATCCATATAGCTCTGTTTTCGTCCTTCACTTCATCATGTACTGCCACTAGATCATAGCTGCAGAATTTCTTCTTCTTCTTCACAGACCATACGAACAGCAGACCATGCTTCCCCTGTTCTGGTTTCATGGCAGCCACCTCTTCATTCATCACGGTCCTCTTCTTGTACAGAAAACGGACAGCAAGCACACCACCAGTTTCCAGCTTCTCCTTCTCGTCCTTCTCTGTTCTTCCTCCCAAAACGCAGCCGCTCCCCTGCTTGTAATTCTTCAACAGCAGCCCCTCATTCTTCGTTCTCGCACTGTCCGTCTTGGTTCTTCTTCTTCATTCTACGGCAGGGACAGCTGCATCTTGAGCTGTTCCTCTTCTTCATCCGGTAGCAGCTGCAACACCCAGCAGTAGCTGCAACGACCAGCAGAGACTCTATATTTTTTTTTTTGTTTCCTCTGTTCTTTCCTTCGGCCGAACCAGAACCAGAAAATTCTAGTTTTTTCTTCTTCTTCCTTACCAGTCCGAGCACCGCCCAAACCACTTCTACTGGTTTCTCAAGGCTTCCGATTACGTGTATATATCCATGCCATGAATCAAAACTAATCGTTTTATTTATTTAAAACTTTAGTATAAATCAGATTATTTAAAAACTTTAATATATATATGTAGTTAATTGCCAACCATATTATACTATATTATAAATTTATAGGTATATCTAAATAGTGTAATTTTCTTATTCATTTTTTTAAAGACTTCTATTATATGTATAAATTGTTTATTATTATTATTTTTTCTCATGATTAATTTATTTCATAAGTCTTTTATCGTCGCGTTAGCAGACATTATAATATTTTTATTTATTTTTTAAGCCACGATTTCTTAGCATAGGTTTAATGATTGTTATTTCTTATTTTTATTTTTTCCGCTATTTATTTACTAATGAATGTTTTATTTTTATTTATCCAATTATTTGCTCGCGACGTTGCAAGCTTGCAAGGTACTGGGGTGTTACACTAGTAATGTTACGTTAATCCTTCATTTTTTTCCAAGTCTCAACTTTTCGAGACTTCCTAAGCACTTAAGATTATATGCAACATATGTAAAATCATTGATATAAATAAATCAATATCATTTATTAATAATTCAAAATTCAAGAGGTATAACAACCTTTATGTTTATTACATCGAAATTAACTTAGAAAAAAGAAAAACAGGGCAACATGCCCAACTTAAACATTTCATGAATACTAAAGTTAAACATCGACCATGTAGTTTCCATATTAGAAGGTTCTTATAAGATTGAAAAAGGAAGGGTGAGCTCCAAAGCCTAATGGATGATCCCAAATATATAACTCATTATTTCAATCAAATTGCAAATACATGGCAAACACTTTGAAAAATTATATGATACAAACAATAGTTTGTTTGCAATTGACATTAAGACCAAAAGGGTTACACTTATGTGTTCCACATCTAGGAAGAGAAGTCAAACCGGACATTCAAACCTATCATTGATGAAGTGTGATTAAACTCAAACACCCAATTCACAACTTGGGAAATAAGGTTAATATGAACACTCATTTCCAATTCAAAATAATTGGGTTGGAACACACACGATGAAGTATCCTTACTACGTTGGTACGTGGTTATAATCTTTATTAATCTTTTATTAATAACTAAACATGTTAGCATCAATTTAGAATAGGTAGATAAACATGTAAATATCTAAGCATGATATTCATGTCAAACATACAATGATCATACCATCATATATATGTATGTATATATATTACGTGGCTTGCATATATCATTCAAACATGACATGTAGAATCATGACATAATTCAAAGCTAAACAAGCATTCATGCACATAATATTTGAATCAAAATAATAAGGTATAATTTAGAAATCACTTCCACCTTATATGCTTAATCCTTTTGAGTTGGTATTTCAAGCCTTTGCAAGCCTAGAACCTTCTTTCTTCAGTCAAAGAGAGTAAGAGAGCTTTTATTCTCTTGAGCTAGAAGAGAATTAAAAAGAAAAATGAACAAGAGAAGAATGAGAAAACTATTTTTCTCTTAAGCTAGAAGAGAAATAAGAAGAAAACGAAGAAGAGAAGAATAGAGAGACTCTCCTTCTATTGAGAATGAAGAAGAAGAGAATGAGATGATATGGTTTGAAGGGAAAAGAATGATGCTATTTATAAGTATGTTTAGCCAATTATCTCATTTCACTATCCATATTTTAATATTCAACATCATTTCACTACTCATATTCTAATATCTAACATCCCATTTTACTAATCATATTTTAATATTTAATACCTCATTCTACTACTCATATTTTAATATTCAACACTCCATTTGCTACCTATTTATTTATTATTATTATTTATTTGTTTTAGCTTTAACAATTACTTATGAAATAATTGAGATAGTGGTCTTTTTATCTTTTGCTTTTCATGTGAGTTTACCACTTTACCTTTAAGAGGCAAAATTATCATTCTATTCTTAAGTATTTAATGTGTTTCTATAATTTAATAAATTTATTTATATATTCTTAATATTCAAAAATTTTTTAGGGCATTACATTGCTACATAAAAAAACGAAAAAAAATAAGAGAAAGGAGTGCTTTAAAGGATATTTTTGAGAATAATACAAAGCCTTTGTGTTATAATTAACTTATCAAATTACAAAGTTTTTAAGTTATAAATGAGTTGACGATATAAATAAATATGATAATAAATAAAAAAAATTACAAATATTACAACTTAAAGGATTATCAAATATGAATATTTATTTTTAGCATTAGTACCCAAGGTTTTTGAATATAAGTAGTTATACATCTATTATTTAAATATTTATGACACAGTTTTTCTTTTTTCTTTTTTTATTTTTTTAAACCCATATTAATTTTCAAGAAAATTCGTTAACTTAGCGACCAAGGTCTTGCGCACGTGAGCGGCGGTGCCCCGTGAAGCGATCGGCCAGATAAAATTTTACAGTCGTTATATTTGCAGTGACTTGTTCATCAATAGAAAGAATTTTTCAGAGCGTTCGTTTTTCATTTCAGTGATTGGACGATGCACGAGACGGAGCTTCACGATTTATCGGACGATGCCGATTACGCAGCGTCGCAGCTGCAGCATCAAGTAAGTAATTGACGGTCTTTAAGTTTGTTCCTGAAGTGATTTCAAGACCTAGGTTAATTACTCTTTGTTTGATTATTTGTATGTCTGTGTCTGCGTGTTTTCTTTGATTTGATTGGCGATTTTTTATTGTTATTTTTCTTTCTCTCTCGTTGAAGGGATCAAGGACAATTTCGAGATGCGATAGTGACAAAAGAAGCGTCACGAGCGAACCCAGTGGAGCAGAAGTTGTTTATTTGAAGGAGAATGTGACAATTCATCCGACTCAGTACGCTTCCGAGAGGATTAGAGGGCGACTAAGGCTGATCAAGCAAGGGGCTTGTCTGTTCATGGTAATCTTTCTTGGTTCTGATGATTTTCTGGTTAGTTTTTTGGTGCAGTTTGATAATTTGATGATCATTTATCTGGTGTATGACAGACGTGGATTCCTTATAAAGAGGGCCGAACGGGGAATAGTGGTACAGTGCAGTCGGATGCGAGGTTATCTGAGAGAGGTGAATGAAGTTAAATGGTATAATGTTGTGGGGGTGTGGATTTAGTGGGGGTATTCGATTATTAATTTGATCATTTTGGATTGTGGGGGTAAATGCAGATAGGAATTTGTATACTATTAGAGCTGTGCCAGTGACTGATATACGATCTATTCGTCGTCACACTCCTCCTCTTGGTTGGCAATACATAATTGTGGTTTTGTCATCAGGTAGTTATTGTATTCAATACTGGTATGTTTCTTTTTTCCTGTGAAGTTTTTTCTATTGATGTTTAGAAGTTCTCTTTTTAGGCACATAATTTTTGTGCAATTGGGAAGGCTGGAAAAGTGAAATGTTCAAATTTTCATGCTCATTAGCATCTTCTGTGAACTAAGTTCAATTCTCTTAATTCGGTACTTTTTGGAATTTATAATGCTGCTTAGCGTGCATTTTGTTGGAGTCTTGTTTTCACAATAAATCTAGTGGGTGACAATACCCTCCCTAGCTAGGGATCTTGAAAAATTAGGTGTAGATAGAATTTTGTTCCATAGACTTTATGTCAATGCAAATGTGGTATGTCTATACCTGGTCCTACTTAAAAATGATTTTCTAGGTTTTGCTTCGATTTTAGATACTCATATTTTAGTTACAATGAATTACTATATTTGGTTCAATCTACATTGATGCAGTTGATTCATTCTTTTGCTGGGTATTCTTCTCGTATTTTCCATGATCTAAGATTCTATATCACTGTTTCATGTCCATAGTAAGGAAAGATACCATTTACATTGAGAGGTAAGAAGAGTATGCAAATCCATTGTTTTTGACGAAATTTATTTGCCCATTTCTCAGAAAACTATGTTTTTGAATTTGAGAGAAGTAATCAATTGCTTCTGTAATGTATTTCAGTATTAATTCAAGAACTTAGTTTCCTGCTCAGGAGGATTAGTTTTGGAATTACATTCAGGCAATTCTATGAAAAAAATAGATTATTGATATTGTTTTTTTAACAGGGGTGAAAATGGGTTGGGCAGGTGGGTTTCCAATGAAATTTTAACCCATTTTAACTTGATTGGGTGATGAAAAACTCCACTTGAACTAACCTGATGGCCCCATAATATTCGTTTGTACTTCACCAAGCAACTCTTGAGTAGCCCTATTAGTATAGTAAAGGCGAAGGCCCCTTAACTTACTGATACTTAGATTATCGGGGTAGGAGCACCCTTATTAAACGAGGATGTAGCTTGATTGCACCATAATGCGTTATCTCACCTTAGAGTTTTGAAGTAGGGTCACCTTTGGAAGCATTTGCCAGGAACCAACTATATATTAGAATAATTTCAATAGAAAATGGAATATATTAATACAATAATAAATAATAGAATATATGAGTACAATGTAGATACTGAAATAAAAGATGATTGTTGTTTTGGATTCCGAGGGGGTATTTGGGTTGCTAGATTGCAGGTTTTAAAAAAACCCTATTGAAGCTTTTGAGAAGTCATGTTATTATTGATAATTCAGAAATTAATTTCTTTTAGTTACCCTTCTAAGAAGAGGACAAGTAGAATATTGTGTTGACTACCTCAACACTTTGCAAGTCGTCATGCTGCACAAATTTTAAGAGAGAACAAGAAGTGCGAAGCAAATGCTTTCCTTTTACTAGGAATCATGTGAATGACATTTGGAGTAAAGAGGTTTTAAAAGTTATCACCCCTTTCCCTCTTTTTCCCAACTAATGCGAGATTAAAGAAAAGTGATCACTTTTTTGCTTGTTACATTGTGGTGCCATATCTCTACTCTTATTATTATTATTATTATTTCTATTTTAAGGGTCTGGTTGGTGTGTGGGATAAGATTGAATTATTTTTAGATAATATGATGAGATAGGATTGGATTTGATATAAAAAGATAAAAAATAAAGTAATGTAATGTTTGGCGCAACGCAGGATAAGTATAAAATAAAAATAAAAATAGATTAAAAAAGAAACAATAAGAATTAAAAAAAGAAGAAGAAAAACAAGCGTAAAAAATAAAAAATAAAAAATATTTTTTTGGTAGGATTGAGTAATCCCACCATTTTTGGTGCAACATAGAATAATTATTAAATAAAAATAAAAATAAATTAAAAAATAAGAATTAAAATAAAAAGAAAAACAAGAGTAAAAAATAAATTTTTTTTTGGTTAGATTGAGTAATTCCACCATTTTTTGTGCAACACATGATAATTATTAAAAAAAAATGAAAATAAAAAAATAAGAATAAAAATAAAAAAGAAAAACAAGAGTGAACATATATATATATATATATATATATATATATATATATATATATTAGTAGGATTAAGTAATTCTATGAGAGTAAGATAAAAAGTGGTTATTGCTCCCAAACATAGGATAGAGTTAAAATTTAGTTCAATCCGATCGTATCCCACGTACCAAACAACCCCTGAGTGAATCCTATCTAGAAAAATAAATAAACTAAGGTATCAAATATTTCTTCTAACTATGTTACATAATTAGACATTGTTTTTTTGTTTTTATTTTTATATAACCATAGAAAATGCATATAGTCATACTATTATACTTACTAAAAAACATCTTAATAGTGATCTTTTTTCCTTTTTTTGTTTTGTTTTTTTTTTTGTTTTTTTTTGTTTTTTTTTTTTGAGACCGTGGTATCTTTCCCCTACAATTCAACTAATCCATGACATCACTACTTAGGCTCCACATTTTATTAATGTTATCCATGGTCTCATTCAAATTTATGACTATTAAGATCAACAAGTAATAAAATATTATTATATACACTTTTTATTTATGAATTTTACTTTAGAAAAAAAAAAAATATATATATATATATATATTTGAAAAGATGGTACAACATTTTACAAGTGATCATCTGTAACCTTTTTTAATTATAATACATTGAATAGTAGTGATCCATAATCGTGTTTGTTTATCTTCTTGATAGGGCAAGTGCAAATATATTCAATATAAGTCAAATTAAGGCAAATTAATTAACTTAAATGAATTTATAGCAGACTTATGGTATTAGATCCTTTCAAAAAGAAAAGTTATGCCATTAAGTCCAATGAAAGGTCACAACCAATTGTCATTTGCATATCTTTTTATATTAATTGTTTTATGTCAATCAAAATTGATAAAATAATTGCTTTTTTTGAGAGGAAATACAAATTTGTATATGGAAAATCATAAACTGCACATGACCTACATCTTAGCCACAAGTACGGACTCAAAATTGTCAATTAAAACAAAAGAAAATGACTCGCTGGCACTTGACCCTGAATCCTATCCCACATGCGCATTCAGACACGAGTTCCAATTTAAAAAATCATTTAAACACTGAGGGTCCTTTAGCTTATGATGAGGCAAAAATTCCAACAACTAGCGGTAAGTTTGATTTCCTCTCAAAGCTATAGCTCTGTTTTTGAACATTTCCTAAAAATCCTGTTATTGCTTTCTCTCCACATAACGCACAATGTAGCAAGAAATGCTATTTGCCTTAGTGCTTTCTCCTTGTTGGACAAGGATGGAATTGACTTAATGGCAAACATTCTTCAACCCGTGTTGATGGCATGAATCTCCCTCACAAGAATAGTGTCCTTTCTTTCTATGTCCATTTTGTGAAGATAAATTGGAAAAAAGAGATCTTCCAAGGACTCCACAATTTCTCAACATAATACATGCTTATTAGGGGAGAGATGCATATTTGGGAACTGAAATTGCAAGACATCTATTGAATGAATTTTTTTTTTTTTTTTTTTTGTGGGCCAATGGCAAGCCAAAGAATTAAATTTTAGATGGGATTCTTGCGTTCCTAACATTAGATGCCATAGGAAAATTGCTTGGTTGGACTGTAGGAAGATTGCTTGGTTGGACTGTAGGCAAAGGTGTGAAAAAAAGAACTACTAGTGAATTTCATGGATGGGTCCATTGGCCAAATAATTTTATCAGGTTTATTGGACAAATTAATATTACTCAATCTATTAATGAGTTGGAACAATCTCTTTAGTTTTCCGCTTAGTGAGGGCTTTAGGTAAATGGAGTCGGTTCCAAGATGTGGTATTTTGATTGTCATTTTGTGAATATTGAAGGAAGAAGCCAATGGCATGGTTGATGTGCGGAAAGGTTGTAGGTGTTAGGAAAATAGTCTGCCAACCTTGATTTATCCACCCACCTATGCTTCCAAAATTTTGTTTAAAAGAAAAAGCTGCAAGATGAGCTATTTGGACAACATTATGAGGACCTATGCTCCCAAAATTTGAAGCTTTGTTTATTCCCCACTTTCAATTCCAATAAGTGAAGAACCTGGGGTATCAACTTGAAGATAAACTTCTTGAGTTACCCGCCCACTTGCTCTCCCAAAATCGGTAGCTTTGTCCATTCCCCACATTCACTTTCAATAAGGCAAGAACTTGTGGTATCATCAATGAGATAAACTTCCACGGCCTTTTATACGTGGATGTACATCTTCTGCCCACTCTCCCAATTGAAAGCTTTTCATGCCAGCTTGTGATCACCTTTACACAAAGTGAATTGGGTTCCATGAAGTATCTCCATGCCCATTTATTGTAGAGTGTAACATTCCTCAAGGTAATACTAAACCTCCCATCTCTATTGGATGCCTTACCACCTCCCATTTAATAAGATGAGAGGAAACTTTCTCCTTCTTAACTCCCCGAAGAAAACTTCTAATCTCCCTTTCTATTCTCATTATCACTAAGGAGGGAATCTTAAGGACCGACATGAAGTAAATGGGAAGGGGGGATAGAATTGAACTGACCAAAGCTAATTGCCCGCCTTCACAAAGAATTTTCCTTTCCTCCCTTCAATTCTCTTCGAGATTTTTTTTACAACATGGGCGCACAAAAAACCAAAGGCAAAGGATTTCCCTCTAGAGGGAAACAAAGGTATTTCAATAGCCATGACCCCATTGCAAAATCCACTTCATTTTCCATATTCATCACAATTTTCTAGTCCATGTTTATCCCTACCAATTGACTGCTTCATGGATTGAAGTAAAACCTAGAGACTTTACGAAACCCCTTAAATAGGGATATTGCGCTAAATATATTCTCCTCATCTCCTTTCGTGAAGAATAATGTTTCATCTAAGTACTACAAATGTGTCATCTCCACCTGACCCCTCGCTAATAATCCCCATACTAAAGATCTTTCTCTTGCCTTAGTCATGAGGTAGCGTAGTCCATCTACTATAATGGTGAATATAAATGGAGTTAATGGGTCATCTTTTCTAGTTTCCATTTGACATTGAACTTCTCTCTTGGCCTTTTGTTAATCACAATAGAGTAAGAGACCAATGATATACATCCCAACATCTAAGCAAGCCATCTCCACCTGAAGCACTTTTCCTTAAGCACAAGCTATTGAAAATCTCACTCTATTGAATCATACGCCTTAGCGAAGTTGACTTTGAAAACATTCCCATGTTCCCCCTTTGATCTATTCACCTCTACTGCTTCATTATGATTAGAATGACATCCGTTATTTGTTTTCTTTCTACAGATGCAAATTGGTAGGAATCAATAATTGTAAGAAGGATATTCCTAAGCCTTGAAGATAAAAAACTTTTGAGGTAATCTTGTATAGACTATTGACCAATCTTATGAGGTGGAAATCCTTTGAATAACATGAGTCATTCTTTTTGGGCACCTAACAAATACATGTTTCATTTGTGTGCACATTTATCATTCCATTATTGAAAAGTTCTTCCAAAACCTTCCTCATGGCAGACTTTGCAGTGTGCACATTTATTATTTCATTATGGAAAAATTCTTCAAAAACCTTCGTCATGGCATACTTCGAAACCTTCCAACATTGTTGAAATAAGGCCCTTGTAAATCTATTTGATTTCAAGGCTTTATTACCTTTTTAGTCAATTAGAGCCTATTTGACTTCCTTTTCTTCAAAGGGCCTTTCAATCCCCCTGCTTGACTCCTCTGAAATGCCTCCCTGTTTTAGACTTTCGATTCCCAACTCTCCTCTCTTTGTAAGGAGTATTTATTTTTAAAGTGCTCCACAATCTCTCGGACCACTTCCTCCTACCCTTCAATTAACCGCTTATCCTCCACTTCAACCTTGGAAATGACCTTATGTTTCCTTTTGTACAACAGCCCGTGGAAGAACCCTGTGTTAGCATCTCTTTAGCCATTTTATCTTAGCTTTTTGTAGTGCTGTTTTGTCCTCCCTCGAACAGATTGTTGCAAGCTCCGTCGTGTTCCCCTTCCTAAAGTTATTCATCTCCCAGGAATTTCAACATGAATTTATTGACCCTTCCATCTGCACATCCCAAATTGATTCCACCACCCTCTGATTTTTTCATGGAAATCTTTGTGGCTTAACCATGTGTTTTCAAATTGAAAAGGCAATGGGTCCCTAATTAATTGATGTAGTGTCCAATATTATTGGCTTGTGATTTGAAGTTAATATTGTAAGGGCTTCTTGGCCATAATATAAGGAAGCATACTTTCCCATCCATTGGAAAATAAGAATTTGGGCCATACTATAACAAGTAGGTCTACTTGTTATATTGGACCAAGTGAAGCTTGGATCTGCAGTGGAGGGTCCTTGAGCTACAACTCCCTAATAAGGAGTTTGAACTCTATCATACTTTCAATTTGGTGTTATTTAATTGCTCCTCCAAAAATTGTGGGATGTTGAAGTCTCTTCATAAACACCACCTCTCCCCACAGACCACCGACAAACCTGCTAAGTCATCCCAAAACTCATGTCTAGCGCTTGGAGAAGCAAGGCCATACACCCTTGTAAGCCACCAATCTCTTCCTTCCTCTCCTTTTACTGGTACTGAAACTGAGAAGGAACCTATCAAACTATCTGCTACTTCCATGATTCTTGAGTACTGTCAGTTGGCATGTGTGATCATCCTCTGAACCTTGAACCCAAAATCTGTCCCAACTGTCTTCTTCCAAAAAAAACTTTTTTTTAGTTTCTTGTAGCAAAGTGATATCTAGTGACTGTTCTAATTTGCCTTTTGATTAATCCTTCACGGGCGCCCCCCCCCCCCGAACCTACACCCACACACACATATTCTAAGAGAATCTGATTGTTACATTATTAGCTTTAAAAACACAAACCCAAGAGTAGAGCAAATGGAAGTTACTTGCTCAATTGAGGAACAATCTAACTATGATGGCCCAATTCACACAATCAGGCGCTAAGAGAGTCAACTTTGTATATATTGTGCTCCAAAAGGAAGGATGTTGATGGTTCTAGAAGTCCAGTGCAACATCTATTTATGGAAAGTTTTGGTATGCAAAAAGGCAAGATCTTACTTAATTTCAAAATTTTCTCTTATATTTTCATGGTATGTAGTTTTATTTTATATTTCCATAACATGTAATTTCTTTTTTCTATTTCCCTAATGTTTAATTTCCTTTTTATATTCCCATAACATGTAGTTTTCTTTTATATTGGAAGAAGGTTTGATTGATTGTTAAAGATTTAGATTTTTATTTTTTATATTCTTTTTGGTAAAGGTTTTGGTCATTCCCTGCATAAATAGGGGACGTTATGTATGTATATCAATTGAGTACCAAGCAAAAAAGTTGCTGATTATTTTCTTTTATCCAAGTTTAATGACTTATCTTTAGTGTTTTGCATCCCCGAAAGTGGTGTTCAACGTGAATATTCTTTTTACATTCCAAGTTTGTTTTTCCCCCCCTTCCATTTGTTTAACGTCAACCATTGAGTCTCTTTGTTTGTCTATTCTCTTGTCTCTTGAGTTTTATTTTCTATAAAGCTCATTAGAATCCTTAATTGGAACTATTATTCTCCCTCTTGCCTGATGTATCTTTCTGAAGAAAGTCTCTATGATCTGAACCTTTTAAAATTTTGATGTAAACAAGAAATTTTTTTTCTCAACTTTATACAGTTTCACCTTCATATGCTTCAGATATTCGGCAATTGTTTCCTTTGAATTCATGGACTACTTGTTTTTGTCACTATTCCAATCTTCCCTATTCTGGTCTTCATTCTTGACCCCAACACTTTCTATGCTGTTTGTGGAGTAGGTGGAGATTCTCATCTGGTAAAATTTCCAAGGTTGGAACAGAAGATTAGATGTATGACAGGAAGTGGGTTGGGCTTTTGGCTATGCTTTTGAGAAAATAGAATTCGTGCAATCCCATTATGAGACAAAGAGGAATAGGGGGAAGAAGGAAGAAGTTTATTACTATGAGGAATCTCACATTTGGGCACACGTTGGAAACAACTAAAAATGGATGTGCTTGGTTAAGTGGTGCTATTTGATCCTATGCAACGAGGGTCTTGCTTAATACGACTTGGACTGGGATAGGTAATCCTTCCACTCAAATGTTGAGGGTAAATTGAGCTGGTCCTTTAATCCTTCATCCTTCTTCCATTAATCTAATTGTATATACCAACCTCTTTGCACCTCTATTGTACTTTATTCTTGAGCTCTTAGCATCTTCATTTGCTTCTTGGACAGTTGATGCTGCTTTAGACTCCTTTCCTATACCTTTGTCCCTCCTACACTGGTTTATATCATCTGCACCATCTTCCGGACCATCCTCCCCTTGATTGTAGAAGATCTCGCCCTGCAAGTATTCAGCATGACTTGCAACATCGTTGAAACCCCAACACCTTGCCCTCTATGCATCGACTTTGAGGGCTAAGCTTCAACCAAGTTATCTTCTCGCCTCTTGCATTGCGTCTCTTGAATCGCAATACATTTCATAAGATCTTGTCCCATGGACCCTAGATATACTAGCGTATCTTTTCCTTGGCCTAGAAAATCTTTAGTGATCTCAGTGGGCCCCATGCCTTGGCTAAACTGTGATATAGAGTCCATGTTCAGTTCACCCTTTTCCACCTGCACTTCGTCCTTCCCATTTCCCTTGGACATGCATCATCATTGCCCAACCCTTGTCCATACATGCTCTATTAGATTGAGGCCTTACTTTTAACTTGTTTATTGTATTTACATCAGGATGAAATTGATGATTTGTTTGTAGAATTTGATCCAATTGCCAGTACATTTCAATGTCTCTCCAGTTTGGCATCTTGTGCCTACCTTGATATGCAGGAGTTGATGCTGTTCCATGCACGCCGCTGTCCCTTTTTCCAGACAAGTGATTACCATCTGCCTGTACCTTTTTTACTGTGTCAGGATGACATGTTGGAATGCAATTCGCTTGTGATCCTCCTATGTTGGCGTCCTCTGTCGTTGGATGTTCGTGATTTCTGTGTTCAAATTGCTTGTTTTGGGAGAATGTAGACTCATTAGATGTCATGGTTTGTTGTCGATGTGGGCGTCAGAATAATCTTATTCTGAAGCTTGCGCTCTATCAGTATCCAAAATTGGAAATTCCAACATATAGCCTTCGTCGCCTCTTGAAACTTTGAACTTAGCATATTGAAGGTAAGAAATTGAACTTGTTTCTTTGTCTACCTCTAGGGGCCCTCCATAGAGATGCCGTCTTTTGGAACAAATCTGGTTACCACAATTCTAGCGGTGGGCCCTTGAACTCCCACCCAAGTAACTCTACATTGTAGTTGCCTCTTTTCCCATTAGCAGTTTGGATTCCATGCTCCAGGCATAAGCGTCTTAAAAGATATCAGATCCAGAAGATGCTTTATTTCTTTTCCATCTTTGCACCACAACAGGGCACTATCTTTTGCTATCACTTTAAGGGATATCTATTGACCCAATTCTATTTCTAGCTCCTGTTTATTTCCAAGTGAGTATTGAAGATTACTACTACTGGTCCCCATTTGTCATTCATAATGCTAGGGGTTGTCTTTGATACTCTCAATGTTTGTCCATCTTTAGTTATCACACTAAGAAACCGAGGATTATGATTAGGCTTTTTTCTAGCTCCTGTTTGTTTCCAAGTGAGTATTGAAGATTACTACTACTGGTCCCCATTTGTCATTCATAATGCGAGGGGTTGTCTTTGATACTCTCAATGTTTGTCCATCTTTAGTTATCACACTAAGAAACCGAGTATTATGATTAGGCTTTTGATTCCTGTAACAACTGCTTGCGTGGGCTTACTAGTGTCTCATATCGCATCCTACTCTTTGTTGTTTGGTGCCTGCCTGGGCTAGCTTCTAAAAGAGCGTTGCCCATCAATAATTTTCAACTCAGTTTTTTGCTGGAAAGCAAATATATCTAATCCTTCCATCTTTAATCTTTGATAACTGTAAATTTCCTCTCTTATTCTCCATTATTTCAAGTCTTGGGGACACACCCCTTTTCTTAAATGTCTGTCTAAAGGCACAATGCTCTGACACATGCTTCTTTAACCATAGATGCTTCCTTCCCCAACCTAATCTTGTGGTCGCATTGTATTGAAATTTCTCCTCTATCCATTCATGAGGTCCTCCATCTTTGCTCCAGATGCTGAATTCCTTGATTTCTAATCTAAGTACCGTTTTGCCATGTAAGCTTGAAACAGTAGTTATGATATAAATAATTGTCACATACGAGCATTTGAGGGCACCATTGTTTATTAACATGTTTGCCACATTCTTGTTGTTGCATTGGAAAGATATACAGGTAAACAAAGAAAAAGTAATTATGAGAACTTTTGATGTTAATGCACATAATTTGATATGTTTTGGCAACATTTATGTTATTCAACTTTTTAATTAACAATTGATAACATGTATCTTGCATTATGCATTACATATATGATTAATAGTTGTTATAATGAATAAAAAGTGGAGGGTTGAGGAGAAAGGAGTAAAAATTCTCACTACTTGAAGATTTGAGAGGGTTAAAGCAAAAAGGCTAAAAGCGTAGTCCCAGATGAAGAAATGAGGTAGGAAGGAAGCACTTAGCTCTTATAAATAGCTCATTTCCGTGCCCTCCCCTCTCCATCTTGCTCACATAGCTTTCATTTAATCCAAAGGTGTATTATAGATGGGTTAGGTTGGGTCGGGTTTGATAGGTTGAGATTCTTGAGAATTTACTATTCTGCAAGCTGACCCAACTATGTTGTGTAGGTTTAATAACTGAACTACCTGATAAAATGCCAAAACGTAATCCAACCCAATTTGAAATGGTCAAGTTTGGTCAAGTTGGCTTGGGTGATTCAGTTTGCTTTCACCACTATTCTCCACCCCAAGATAACTTTACGTTTCTGAACCAACTCAATTTGATCACGTTCAATCAGGTTTAAACTCTTCAATTGAATATGAGGAACCACAAATTAATTTTATATAGGTGTAATACTAAAAATAAAGAAAAGGATGTCACTTAGAAGTTGAAGTTGTATGTAAAACCTTTACTTTTGGATAAATATAAAGAAAGGTTTGGAAGTGGAGGTCCAACTGTTTTCTCCCATATCCTTATAAAAAGGTGGGGAGGGGGCCTGCCTACAAATTAAATCAATTTTTTTTCCCATCTGTTGTATTTTCATTTTTAGTCCAAGATGGGAAAGAGGTGGTTAGGGTGTCCTCTATGTAAAAACATTTTCATTCCTTGTCTACTTCATGGCTTCTAGTTGAAATTCTTGGAACATTGTGCCTTTCTGATACTGGAATAAGTAATTTTATTTCAAATATGTTTTTTCTCCCAATTGCGTCAATTTACCTGACCACCATTTTGGTACTTGGATTGTTTGGGTACATCTTTGTTATTTTTGTTGTGGGATTGAGTTGGGTGAAACCTTGACTCATCCTAAAAGGCAAAACTAATGGGTTAAATTGATTTTAATGTCGAATCCGATCTGGTTGGATTTGTAAACATCCCTACCTTATATTTTTTTGAGGCTTGAGTATTGAACCAAAAGATGGATACCTCAGAAAGGGTTGCTGAGGCTTAAGCCTCATAGAGTCATAGTAATTAGGCTTTACCAGCTAATTCCAATTTTTTGCTTGTTTCTGGATGGTGAAGTAAGACCAAATTGATGACTAATTGCTTATATGTATGTATGTATGTATGTTCATTTGAATTTTTTTAACACTTTCACATATGATCAGTTGAATCTCAATCAATATAGCTTTAGGTAAATTTTTTCTTAGATGCCTATGCCATGTTAAATCCTATGGTTGATGTGTTTTGTTCATTTGAATTTTTTTTAACACTTTCACATATGATCAGTTCAATCTCGATCAATATAGCTTCAGGTTAAATTTTTTCTTAAGAGGCCTATGCCATGTTAAATCCTATGTTACCTAGACTTTTTACTTTAGCTTGATGTTCCCATTTTTGACACTTCATTAGAGGACATGGGTATGAGATATGTGTTCGGCAGGTCAGATTTTCTAATATACTAAATAAACTCTCCAATGGAAAGAAGAGAGGAATTAAAGAATATAATCTCTAACAAGTGAAATTTACTTAAGCAAGAAAACAAGAAGGGCAAGAAATAAAATATTAAGAAAGGAAAATATAACATATACATAAGCAGTGTCTCCTTATCCTAAAATTGAAAAATAGAGTAGTCAAACTTCTAGATACATACCCATATTTGATGTCCATGTTTGACTTTGGGTAACGTCGGTCAAATCTATGAAGAACGTGTTGGTAGTTATCTATCTTGATGTAGAGATTCTTACTGCATTGTGGCCTTGAAATAGGGGAAATAACTAGCTTGACAGTATTAAGATGGTACATCTGTTGCAATGCAGTGCCATTCGCATTGGTTCATATACTTCTTCGGTATGCATATGCATGTATACAAACAGATTCTGTAACTGGTTTTTGGCCAATCCATGTGAACTGAAAATCTTAACCGTAATGTCTACAATGTTTCTCATGATTCTCTTCAGGATTATCATGAGTAGATTGGAGTATTTTCTTCTAATTTTATTTTCTTAGTTTGTTTTATTGATCCTGAAAATGTATGTATCTTCTTAGGTTCTTGTTTCCATCAAATGATAAATCTGTCTTCTAAGTTGTGTGTTCTTGAAACTTGTGCCTATTTGTTGAAATAAAAATCTCTGATGCTGGCAGATGACAGTTCATACTTCTGATTGCTTTGTTCTGAATTAACTAATATTCATAGAAAAAAAAATGTTATAGTTCTCTTTCCATCCTTGATACTTCGCTTTCTCTAATACTTTTCAAATGTTGTACTGAATACTTCCTTGTGGCTGAAAATTATTACTTTTATATTTTTTATATGTTGAATGATGCACAGTATCTTATTTTTATCCTTTTGTGAAAAACTAGAAAAAAAGTGTATATATGTTTTGTGACAACTGTGAGAGTGATGTGTTATGTATCTAACATAGTGGAATGTAGGACTTGCTTTTCCTCCGCTTTACTTCTATAATGGTGGAGTACGTGATTTCCTTGCCACATTGAAGCAGCATGTTTTTCTTGCAAGGTGAGTTCTCTTTAGGTTTACAAGTCATGCAGTTTCCTCATTCATTAAAGTATATAAGACATTAAAGGTCAAAAGAGTGTCAAACACAGTTGTGGTATCTTTTTATTTGCTTGATAACATAGATGAAGTATTTTACTCCTTTTTATGTGTTTTCTTTTTTTTTTTGTATTCTCTTTTTTTTTGCTTTATAAAAAAATGTTATAGTTCTCTCTCCATCCTTAATACTTCGCTTTCTCTAATACTTTTCAAATGTTGTACTTAATACTTCCTTGTGGCTGAAAATTATTACTTTTATATTTTTTTATATGTTGAATGATGCAATCTTATTTTTTTATCCTTTTGTGAAAAACTACAAAAAAAAAAAAAAATTTATATATGTTCTGTGACAACTGTGAGAGTGAGGGAAAAGGGGATCATAAAGTTCAATAAAAGAATCTAAAAAGAGAGGGAAAAGGGGATCATCCTATTAAAGGTGACAAAAAATGAAAGATTTTATGTAGTTGGACCATCGTCTTAACCAATTGGATATGTGTAGCCATGGACCTGACTTCCCTGCCTTTTTACGATATGAGGCATGAACTTTAGGATATAGGTAGTTCTTAACTGTGCTGGCATCGTTAATCTATCCTTGAAAACTCTCTTTATTTGTAACCAAATTGAGCAGCCCACTGCTAAGGTAGCAATCTTCTAAATCCAAATGAATCTGACAAATTAATTGGATGGCACTTTGGGATTAGAATACTTCTTTTCTAGTTGTTGGTCCATTCAAAGGGATGTTGAGTTCAATGCTTGTCAGCCCCCTTGCTTATTTTTTATTATTTTTATTTGAAAAAGACATTAGAGTAAAATATGGTCGGTGGATTGACATCCCTCCTCCCGGAGTCCACACAATAAGGACTAAGGAGAGAGGTGAATGTGAGATTCCTTCTTTTAATGGTATCTTGAGCATTGACCTTGTTATAAGCCACAAGCCACCCACGATCTTGATCTTGGAAGAGATTTGAGCTTTCCACCTAGAAAGTTGGTTAGAATGGTGAGAAGGCTTTGGCCGTCAATGTAGAAAGTAGTGTTGTCAAGGAGCCGCCTAGGCATCTAGGCCCCCTCAACGCCTAGGCGTCCAGGCCCCCTCAACGCCTAGGCGTTGGGAGGACTTCTTTATAAATTAAAAAAATAGGAGGAGTTTTAATTAATTAATTAATTTTTTAATTTTAACCCAAATCTAAAAACTTCGTGCTCAAACCTCTCCAAGTCAAATGACTCGAACCAACTCCAACAATTATCTTTGAGACTCAGCGACCATCTCCAACACTCCGGTGAGCAACTCCCAGGCCTTCTTTGGTGAGGGCGAGTTCCCCTATTTCACTGTGCATTTCTCTCCCTTTCTCTCGGCTCTCCTTCTCCTCTCTCTTTTTGCATCTCTCTCTCTCTCTCTCTCTCTCTCTTTTTGCGTCCCTCGCTCTTCCTTTGTTCCCACCCTCTCTATCTTTCTGTGTCTCTCTTGTCACTATCTACTTGCGGCTCTCTTCTCTCTCTCTATCTACGTATCTCTTTTGTCTCTCTTTTTGCGTCTCTCATTCTCTCTCTGGCCTCTGCGTATCCTCTCTCTCGGTCTCTCCGAGAGAGAGAGAGAGAGACAACAATGAGCTCTTCTTTTTGGAATGTTATGAATATGAAGTATGTGAACTGATGATGATCATGAGTTTATTATAATGTATTATTTAATATGTCATTATTTATAATTTTATAATTTATATATCATCAATTAATTAAATATAAATTATAAATGAATAAAATTATAAAAAAGTATTAAACAATTCTTTAGAGAAATATATATATATATATTGAGTGAGGGACCAATAAATAAATAAATAATTCTTCAGGGACCTTTAAACAATTATTTTAAGGGCCGCCTAAGCCCCGCCTCGCCTTATGGAGGTTTATCGTCTTAAACCGCCTTACTGCCTTGACAACACTGGTGGAAAAAAAAGAAAAAACTTATAGGAAAAAAAGGTTCAAATTGTTCTAAAGGTCCAAATTTTATGGTCTTGGGTGTTCTATCTTGAGAAGGCTTTCCCTATGAGTAATAATAACAATATAGCGTCTCCCATCTCTCTTGAGCTCAAATCCATTCTTAATTGAAGGTTTCCAAAATTGCAATTTGTATTTTAGGAATATAACTATAAAAATATAATTTCATGTTCAAAGTGGAAGTATGGTAAAATAGTAAAACAAGAGAGCTAAAACTAGGATAGTGTTTGATGAAGTTTATGAGGACACTAATTAATTTTGGGAGTGGTCTAGGTTGTTGGCTTTTTCTTGGATAACAACAAACACATTATCCAAAGGGTATAGCCTATCGAATTGCTGAGGAGATGTGGAAAATATTGTGCCTTGGTTGGCTGCAGGTCCTTTGGTTGCCTTCTTGGCCTCAATGTGTCGGTGGTTTTTGTTCTTGTTTCATGAACTAATGAAATCCTATTGTTTTTGAAAAAAAAAAGATAAAAAATAGAGAAATTTCTCATAAAGTATGACCAAAACTAGGAAAAGTAGGATTAGTTAAATTATTATGTTAATTGTATCATTAATTTCGAAAAGAAAATTACAAAATTTTAAAAGCTAAGTTTAGAACTTTGGCAAAAATGGTTTCTTCATAAAAAATATTATGGTATATGGCAAGAAATGTTTACTTGGAGTAAACAAAATAAAAAAAGGAAGTAAGATGTAATTACTTTGGGAATACTTTTTGTTATGACATTTCGGTCATCTTGTTGGGTGTCTGGCTTATTTTTCTACCTTAGGAACTATGGGCCATGTGTGCCACAGGTTTTCCTAATTCCAATCCCCTTAGGGTTCATCATAATACATTGCAGTGGAAACAAATCCTCTACTAATGCTTGCTTTCTTTAATTACTGATCAACATTGCAAACTTTGACATGATAATCATTCATACTGATAATTCTTTAGTTTTGAGTCTACTGTGTGCTCAACTTTTGTGCATAAGTAACCAATACTGCCATATTGTGTTAAACTTTTTCTTTTATATTTTCAGGTCTGCTGATGATGCCAATCTATTTCTTTTAAATGACTTTCAAGATCCTTTACAGGTGAGTAACTATACCAGTTGATCGTTGTTTTTTATCAGCTTGTTCTTAACTACTATTATGAATACTTTTTTTCTATGGTGCTATTTATATTTCAACGGAATGACAATTTTCTTCATTAAAAATCCTTTAAGTTGAATGCTACAAGCTAAAAGGTTTTTTTTTTGCTTTTATTTTTAAATGCTAATACTAACTATTATTGTGGTCATAAGAAGCTACACTTCCTTAAATTTCTTACAAAAATGGAAAAAATTAACTTGGCTAGTATTCTTTGAAATGTGCCTGTCGACTTTCAGAATGTTCCATGTTATTCGGCTAATGTCTTAATTGGTAAATAATTGCAGTCTACATAATTTCTTTTCTTCTCTCGCACTTTAAATGTTTGATGCAGAGAAGCTTGTCTTCTTTGGAGTTGCCTGGCGCTGTTTCTGTTGCAAACGGTCTATCTACGTCCACTTTGGAAGGTTCATTTTCTTCAGGTGCAGACTCTGAGAGGTCTGAAGATGGAACCTCGAATTCGGAATATCAGAAACATAGACAAAGATTTAATGATCCTGCACGTGATCTATCAATTCAAGTGTTAGAGAAATTTTCCCTCGTCACTAAGTTTGCTCGAGAGACAACTTCACATATTTTTCGTGAAATTCATAGTGACAACTTTGTTGCTAATGATAGAAAGCGCCATGCTCAGTCTGTTCCAAATAATAATCATGATGCAAGCCCCGATCATTTACAAGGTTCTCCAACTGAAATTTCCATTGCTGCAGATCCCATTGAGGTGACTTTTTATCCCTTCAATACTATCTGATACACTGTATTTGTTGGATAAGTATATGGAATCCACATGGAAACATTTCTAATTAGCTCAGTGTTTGTGAATATCTGATTAATTATTTGGGTTTTGGTATGCTAGTAATAATACTGTACCTGTGGTTGCATCGTTGACATGCTTGAGGTTTGCTTTTGAAGTTTTGTTACTTCTGAAAGCTCTGGTTAATGATATCATGTTCTAATATTAATTTCATTTTTTTTTCTGCATAATGCTGCACGTGATGACTTTTCTTATTCAACTATTTATTTGTTTTTGTTTTTTTAGTGAGGAGCTCCTTAACAAATTAACATAAGAGCCTAGGACTTCACAGCCCAAGGATGTCTGTAATATAATGAAAGCTAAATTATAGAAGTTAATGAGTTTGACTTATTAATTAACTAGCTGTTAGCAGCAATGCAAAATTTCTAGCAGGACATAGTGTATCCTCTGTCTGAAATTTGTATGGTAAGACTTTATGGTCTGGGATATTGAATGGTATTATATTTATCAATCAAAAAAGGGGGAAAAAAAAAGAAAGAAGAAACAACAAACAGAAAAAAAAAAAGAAAAAAAGAAAAGGAAACAAAAAGAAAAGAAGAAAGGAATGTGTGTGCATTAGAATTTTTATGTTAACACTTCTGATTGAGAGATCTATATGGCAGGCCTTGGATAACGTGTATGGCAGGTTTCTATGCTCCATGATTTCTGATTTGCATCACAAAATAGACTCTGAAAGTGATCAATTGTTCCCTTGACAATATCCACTTTTGTTTCCTGCAATGATCTGTCACCCTTTTTCATTCTGGATATAATTATTCTTTCCTTTCTATCAATCAGCATTCCATGGAATTATCTAGTGCTTGAAAAGTAAAAAAAAAAAAAAAAAAAAAAAATCAAAATTCTATTACATTCATATTTTAATTTGATGATTGAAAAACCGATGAGATTCGATGATTAATTTGGAGAATTGTGTGGGTTTTACATTCTGTGCCCCTTGGTTCTAGATTGCGGCATGGTATTCACATACAAGATTTTGCTTTTCGCACAGCTACCCAAAAATTTACTAGAGGTATGATAATATCATAATTTTCACACAAGACTATCTCTTGTCGATCTTAAATGCAATGATTAGGGCTTTTTTCTCAAATAAGGATTGTTTTGCAGAATGATCTTCTGATCCTTTGGTTGACTTTTTTGTGGGATATAAAATAAGCTTTTCTCACAGCAGAAGCTGTCTTGAAGTAATAAAGTGTTTAATGATCCCTTTTGGAAGGTGGGAATGAATATGGAGCAATAGATTATGCACTTCCATCCTTGTACTTTTAAGACATAAATTTTGATGGATGTCAAATCACTATTTGGGCTATGATTTCAGTTTGCTGCTCTATTTATTTGTTTCCACATAATAACAAGGTAGGAAGTCAATGTATAAATCAGAGTATCTTCTACTCCCCACCACCCCGCCTTAGTAATGGTTATGCTCTTTTCATTTTGGAGAAACTCAATCTTCTGCATTCATCCATCCATTGCTGTAAATTCATTCATAGTTGAATTTTATCCAACAAAGTTGACCTTCATTCTGTCTTTTTAGCTCTTCAACAGTTAAATTTGCATTATAGGACTATCTGATGCAGAGTTCATCCTTGTTAAAACAGAAAGCATCATGTAGGAAAGAAAATCGTTGTGAAGAAGCTGCCACTACAGTGGGAAGTTTTGAGCTTGTTGATTGTAAGGAGGTACAGATAGGATCCCTAAGGGCAATATTATCTTGTCATGGTAGCTTTCTATTTAATTTTGTTTCAACTTAATATGAGGGTGGTCCTCTGAATTCTACAATACTTTACAAACTTTAAATGGTGTGGCATATGTTCTCGCTATTTGTTTGGCACTTAGTTACTACTCCAAATCATCAAGCCATGAGTTCAGATTTTGATACATGATTATTCTATTCAAGACCACTTTTACATAGGAGAGCTCTTTTCTGGAAAATATGATCAAGATTATATGTCTTACATGTTAATGTGCTATGAATTAGTAATCTTTTTTGCCCTAAAATAGGAAGTCTTATGGTCATTGTGGATGACATCCATCAATTTGTTAAAAGTTTTGTTTAGAAGCTCTAAGCAAATTTTGTACAATGAAGATTGCAGACCTCGAGCTTTCCTTGTCTAGGCAGAAGTTGTGGGTCCAATCCTATTAGTCAGAATCTATTATCTTTAGTTATCAATTTTCTTTTTCCTACAAAAGAGGTGTTTTCTTTTTTCCCTTGTTGTGTGTGTGGATGTGCACATGTGTCTTTAGGGTGTTGGGCCAGGCGGGGACCAAGTTTTAATTTCTAGCAGGGGGAGCCTTCTGTCTTTCTTTGTTTCCCTTTCCATTATGTCAAAAAGTGACTATTTGACGGTTTATGTTTGTTGGTTTAATTTATAATAGGTTTATTAATATTTGTTAATTGGTTGGCCAAATTATATGTTGTGGGTGTCGCTGTATGAATTTCATTTGATGTGAAAGGTGGAAGGCATAGTACCTATGGCTTGTTAATTTGATTTTTTTTGTATGCAGGTAAACATATTGTGGTGTTATAGATTAGGATACTTGATAATTTTTTTCTTCTAAATCAGAGGTTTCTCAGATAATCTATTCATTACTGTGCTTCCTTAAAGAGCTACTTTTCATACATTCTTGTTTCTTTTTCTGATAACAATGAAGCTTTACATTGTAATTCATCTCCAATTTATGTTAATACCTTTTGTGGCAGTTTGATAAATTAACGCTTGTATGGGGAAAACCACGACAACCTCCTTTAGGATCTGAAGAGGTATGGATGCTATATACAATAAATACTATTGGCTGAGTAGCTTATTTCAATGCATCATGATGGTCAGCATTGTGTTAGATAAGATTCATATGATATGATACTTGTACACCAAAAGATGGATAAACCCTTTAAGCCAGCACAAGTATAAGAATCCCAAAACTACTCAATACTCATGTTAAGTGTGTCATTAGGTCAATAGTTGAGCTTACCTGGAAAAGCTGAAAGACTAATCATCCAAGCAAACACATTAACAATAAAAAGCCTGATTTGCGAACTATTTGTTTAAATCAGTATATATTTCTGAGCATATCTGCATGGCAATCAAGATGGAGGAGATCCTAGTGGTCCTTGCCTGTCAAAAGATGAAACCATCTAAGTACTGTACAGTAGGCTCTTAAAAAAATGACTTGTGAAGGATCTAAGACTAGCCTATTATATTTTCTGTGGCCAACCTAGAAGAGCCAGTATACCCAAAAGTGACAATTGGTCCTTCTTCAAACAGGAATGGGAAATGGAAGAGAACTCTTTGAGTTTGTTTTGTAAAGCTTGGTGCATTAATTTTCTAATAGAGAAGGAGCTGAGTCACCATCTCAAGTATATATAACAAGTGAAAAATATTAAGAGTTGTAGATGAAACGGTATTGAAGAAGGATATTCTGTTGGGCTCCACCTCTTGATAACAAGTACCACGTCATGGATAACAATATTAGTTGTTGAGTAACTATGAAACTTACTTCTGAGTAAAGCTGTTGAATCTTCGTTAACTCATCTATTGCCTTTTTTCTTGAAACTTGCTTCTTGATGAAAATCCTTCTCCCATAATGCAAAACTCATTTCATAATGGATCTTACTTGTTATCGAGGATGAGGAGTCACATGCACAGGAACGTGGGACAAATCTCATAGGCGTGTGTCATTAAGGATTAGTCTTTATCTTTGGGATAATCTATGTCTGAATGGATGAGAGGGTGGGGTCATTTTGTACAGAGATGGCTTTTTTAGATGACAGTGGACTTTTTTTAGATGATCTATACTGTATGCCATACATTTCACACATACTAGTTAATATACATACTTTCTAGCTTCTTTTTTTTAAACAATTGATGAGAAGTTGTAAGCATTCACAATTAATCTCAAGTTAAATGAGGAGCTAATTCTCTCCTTCACTATCTTTTATTTGCCCGCATTGTTTTCAAGAGAGAAATTTATGAAAAACTGATACATGTATATTTTCTTGTGTTGCTAGTGTTGTGTTTTAATGGTCTTTCTTATACTTGTTTCTGACATATGACTGCAGTGGGCAACTTTCTTTGATAATGAAGGACGTGTCTTGGATTCAAAGGCTTTGAGAAAGAGAATATTTTATGGAGGAGTTGAGCACAAATTACGAAAAGAGGTTGGTGTGCTGCTGTATGCATGAAACTATGTTTTTAAGCTGTACAATACTTTTCAGTGTGTAAGATATTGTTAATAATTGCAGATATGGAAATTCTTATTGGGTTATCATGACTATGATTCAACCTCTGCCGAGAGGGAATACCTTTCTTCAATAAAAAAGGCAGAGTATGAGGCACTGAAGCGCCAATGGCAGGTATATTTGTTTTTCTTTATGTGCATATGATGTTGCAAAACTTCTTTTAATATTTCTTTGAGATTATTGGCTTTGAACTTTTGACTTTACATGTAAAAGTAGATACTATGCACTATCAGATACTAATCAAATTGTTTTGGAGAAGCTTTCTGGTTTCAAGTTGTATCATATAGACCAGTGTTGTTAAGGCGGTAAGACGGTTTAAGATGATAAGCCTCTATAAGCGAGGCAGGGCCTAGACGAGGACTAGGCGGGGCCTAGCGGTCCTTAAAATAATTATTTAAAGGTCCCTGAAGAATAATTTATTTATTTATTGGTCCCTCACTCAATATATATATATGTATACATGCATTTATCTGAAGATTTGTTTAATACTTTTTTATAATTTTATTTATTTATAATTTATATTTAATTAATTAATAATATATAAATTATAAAATTAAAATAATGACATTAGATAATACATTATGATAAACTCATGATCATCATAAGTTCACATACTTCATATTCATAACATTCCAAAAAGAAGAACTAATTGCTCTCTCTCTCTCTCTCTCTCTCTCTCTCTTGGAGAGACGTAGAGAGAGGAGAGACGTAGAGAGAGGAGATACATAGAGAGAGAATGAGAGACCCAAAAAGAGAGATAGGAGAGAGACGTAGATAGAGAGATGATGCACATTATGGAGTTGATAAAGATGACACATATAGATTAATTAATGGTGATGATGATGCTTTGCATATTCCAAGAGGACTGATTACAAGGGCCCTTGCCAAGAGACTTAATGAAACACTACTTGGGCTGGTTCAAGACATTTGGGCCAAACAAGGTGTTAATAGTTTTTCCAACTTTAATATGGGCTTAGATAAATCAAAAGGAGCTTTGAGTGTCATCCAAGTGCAAGATAATCAAAATTATAAGAAATAAAGACCTCTAGTGGAAATACATGTGTGGACAGAATAATTCAAGTCATAA